>NMRB01006310.1:0-12495 GCA_002633025.1 Notospermus geniculatus
CAATAGAGATTGAAATCTGGCACAGTTTCAAGCTCTAAGTTGAGAATGATTCAAACTGGGCCAGTGATGCCGACTTCGCCTTCCTGCTTTGTTCGGGAGCCACTTTGGCTGTAGTAGAAACCATGTGATTTTTGCTGTATTCTCATTGGCCAGTGACGTGTAACTTGTTGCAACTTCACCAGAAAATAGGATCTGGATCCTATTTTTGTTGCAGGTTGCAGTCGGTAGATGCAACAAGTTGCATGCCCGTTCACACATGCAACATTGATGAAACGTTTTGGTGTCATCAGGTTTCTGCAACACGTTGATTATAAAAAATTGCATGTGTAAACCGCTCTTTAGTCATTATGAGGCAAACAAACACGATTTGCAAATTTTTTTTCTTAAATTTATGCAGTATTTATACTCTACAACAATATTTATATGTTTCCCTCCAATAACAAGAAAGTTCACAGATCCACACCTGTTCGTAACATTTTTTTACATAATTGCACTTCTATTGTTCTTGTTCCTGCACCACTCCTGGTGATAATAATCACCGTCAACTGCACGTATTATCCGACACCTGTTTCGACATGGAGACACCATGGTGCATTTACAGAAACACAGCTGTAGATACAGTCATCACATACATCCAACACATGTTCCCTCAACTATTCTCCGTCGATCGATTTCAATATGAATCACACTTCACTACTTGATATCTTAAGAGATCCGAATGACGCCACCCCTGGTGTTGATCCCCTCTCATACCTACACCCTTCTCCCTATGTTGAAGATTCTGAATTGATCAATCTAGGTAAACTCGATCCCAACAATGTATTTTTTAAATTTTTAGTACAAATTGTCGAAGAGCTAAATTTGATAACCTTCAGCTCTACATGTATGTTGAGCACCTCAGGTGACAGAGTTTTGAATTTAATATCATCTGCCTTCAGGAAACGTGGTTGTCTGATACTTCACCAAACCTTTATAACATACCAGGGTACACTCTCATTAGAAAAGACAGGTCGTGCTCACTGCATGGTGGTTTAGCAGTCTACGTTAAATTTAAAATAATCGACTATAAAAATCATGACACAAGGGAAAATCAAATTTTAGAAATATCAGGCCTTAACAACAACAAGAAAATACTTTTGCGTAACATTTGCCGCCTCCCTCGCAATCGCGCTGAAGATTATGCCACATTCACGAACGAGTTCTCAGAATTATTGTCACAACTAGAACCGAATTTTGGTGAACTTTATATAACAGGCGATTTCAATATAAACCTTCTGAAATATCAAGAAAAACCAGCATTCAATGACTTCCTTCAAACAGTGTTCGCGCATTCCATCTACCCTGTTATAACATATCCAACCAGAATTACATGTACATCACATAGTGCCACTTTAATAGACAATTTCCTCTGTCGTTTCTCACCACGTTTTCGAAGTCTTGTGACTGGAATCCTTACAAACTGTATCTCTGACCATCAACCTTATTTCATTGGCCTTGACAACACGCTAAAAAAACCTACTGAAAATCACAGACACGTATCATTTAGAAAATATACAAACACGGCAAAAGTAAACATTAAAAGGGACCTTCATCAAACATTATCCGATATAAATCTATTACAATAAATCTGACAATCCCAATGATAACTTCAATACATTTCACCAAGAACATCAGGGCTAGAGATACACACTTTCCGCTAATATCAACCAGGTTTAACAAACACATGCATGGGAAGAACCCATGGATTACTTACGGATTAATAAAATCGATAAACAGACGTGACAAACTCTACAAGAAATTAAAATCAACACCACGAGACAGTCGTTTACATGATATACGAACTCTACTGAAAAACCTCAACACTGTCCTTCGTCGGTCTATCACCCTTGCAAAGAGAACATACTATACGCAAGTATTTGAACAACATAAACATGACATCAGAGAAACTTGGAAAGCTATCAATGAAGTAATCAACAAATCATTGAACCCACCTAAATTCCCTGACTTTTTAAAGATAAACGGTTCAACCGTCTCCAACAAGAAAGCCATTGCTGACGAATTCAACAGTTTTTTTACAAGCATAGCCCCAAAACTTTCCTCCAAAATTAACTCACCAACAAACCATTTCACAGACTATTTACAAGAACCCAAGGACCAAACTTTTGAATTTCATACCATCAATCAGTCTACAGTCGAGAAAATAATAAACAATTTCAAACCCAAATCTTGTTTTGGATGTGATGGTATACCCACAAACCTTTTGAAAATATGTATAGAAGAAATAACTAAACCTCTAACAGAATTAATAAATCAGACACTGACTACCGGCATCTTTCGCGAAGTAATAATTCACTGACAATTCAGCGAAAAATACCAAATTGCTTCAAGGCAATTTTTTCTATTAATCGTATTGTGTAATTCCATTGTATAAGAAAGGTGACAAAACCTCCTTCGACAATTATCGTCCGATCTCACTCCTACCATCATTCTCGAAAATATACGAACGCGTGATACATGATCAATTTAAAAAAACCTACCTTTGTAATAGTAGCCTCTTTTACTCAAGCCAATATGGATTTAGGGAAAAACATTCAACCGAACTTGCATCAGCCGAACTAATAGACAGACTAACAAAATCTCTTGATTATGGGCAAAAATCCATTGCCATTTTCATGGACCTATCTAAAGCATTTGATACATTAGATCATAACATATTACTTACTAAATTAAAATACTATGGACTAAGACAAAAATTTCTTAAATTAATGCAAAATTATATATCGAATAGACAACAATACACTGACTTTAATGGTGTCGACTCAAACCTCAATTATATTAAAACTGGAGTTCCGCAGGGCTCTATTTTGGGCCCACTTTTGTTTATAATTTATGTTAATGACTTACATCTTGCAAGTACTGTATTTGACTCCATACTGTTTGCGGACGATAGGCCTACGACCCTACATAGCAATCTAACTAAATTCGAACAGTCCAACAACACTGTAACCCTGAATCGCAAAATAAATGACGAAATCTCCCGAGTGACCAAATGGCTGAAGGTCAACAAACTTTCTTTGAACATCTCTAAAACAAAATTCATCTTTTCCAACGCCCAGGTACTGAACCCATCCTTCTAAACATCACTATTGATGGCACCAAAATAGAACAAGTCACCAGCTTTAAGCTGCTTGGGCTAATACTAGAACATAACTTATCCTGGTCTCTACACCTAAAGAACCTATCAGTAAAAATATCAAAAGCAGTTGGAATTTTGAATAACATAAAATACTATTTGCCAAAAAAGACCCTTATAACTATTTATCATTCCCTGATAACATCTCAAAATTATCAAATATTAAACTGGGGTTATGAACATTCAGCAATTCATAAATTACAAAAGAAAGCAATCAGAATCATAACAGGCAGCCATTTCCTCTCTCATACTGATCTCTTGTACAAACAACTCCAAATATTAAAATTACCGGACTTGCATACCCCAGCTCAAACGAAATTCTTATACAAATTCTTCTTGGACGCGTATTTCAAAAGACCAGCCCATTCCCACAACACCAGAAACCAACATAACCTTTTACTTCCCTTCGTAAGACATGCCTTTGGTAGCAGGATTCCCCGTTATTCAGTGGTACAACTCTGCCATTCACTTCCTAAAGCTGTCATGGAGAAAATTTTCACACACAGTTTTTACGGTTTCTCTAACTACTTAAAACAATAGTTACTAAACACTTATAATGCCACATGTTCAATTCCTAACTCTTATATTTGTGACCTAACCCAAAATTGAGAGTTCAAAAATATAAATTGTGCTACACATTAATGTAATTTGTAATATATATATATTGGCATCAATTATACTAAACACTTACATATATAATGCTGCATGTTCAATTCACAACAGTTATAATTGCGACCTAACCAATTGAAGAGTTCAAAAATACAAATTTTGTATATATACGTTTGTAATTTGTAAAATATTCCTAATGTGTAAGTCTTGGCATCATTCGGAGATATCACCTTTAATAATCCACCCACATATTGTTAAGGGGCACCAACGCCAGCGGCCATATGAGCCTTGTTGGTGTCCCTGACCACAAAGCATAAATACTGTATAATATATAATTTCTTTGTGTTGGTCAAATAAACTATCATATCATATCATATTGCATACACAATACGCTCCGCGTCAGTTTTGTTCGTTCACTCTGGTGCGAGTAACCCCCAAGTAATACTAGTATCTTGTTATTCTGTTTGCCTGCAACAGCTAAACACGCTTTTTAGGTCGGCTCTGAATTTCTCCCCACCTCCTATCACGTACAAAAAGAAGTTAATGGCGTTGTTCATGAAGAAGAGATTGAAACATATGATGTCTCCCAGTGCAATTCTTGCTTTGCTGACAGGAGAACTGAAGGAACCAAACTGCCGAACGATAAACAAAAGGCGGAGTGGGCTCATAAGAAATAGAAGAGAGAAAGAGACGAGGACCAGCATCATTGTTCGCAATCTTTCAATCCGGTTTTGACGAGTTGTTTTCTGTTGCAGTCGGGCCCGTTCTTTGACCGCCTTCCTCATCTTTTCGACAATCGCGATGTTGCTGCTCAGAATAAGCGCAAATGGAGCAAAGCAGAAAAAAATGCTGTCGATGAAGAGATAGGCCGCAAAAAACTTACTACCTTTAAATTTAGAAACGCAATATTGTTCTTCACCGTATTTGCTAAACCAGTTGCTTTCGTTTAGAGATTCATTTGCGAATGTGCCTATTGCGAACGGGATGTCCCAAACAGCAACAGTCGAGATAAGTCCGATGAGGACTCTTCTGGCGAGTTTGATGTTACTTAATCTCGCTTTGGCTTGCAATGGACGATACACGCAGACAAGTCTTTGTGCCGTCATAAAAGTGAGCAGGGTAACGCCGAGTTGCGATATTGCATTACCGATGTAATAATTGACTTTGCAAACTGCCGTTGTTAGGAAATCGGGCCCTAATATTCTAGGTAAATATCCAAAAATTAACCACAGAAGAAGAGCTAAAGAATCAACAACACTAAGGGCAGCCATCAGAAAACACGTGCTGTTTGAACGATTGTCTTTCTTGATCATTGTCAGAAAGGAGAGTATATTTCCTACCAGACCAACACCGGTTATCACTGGAGCAGCATAAAAATTGAATCCTTTACTCACGGCATTCAGACGAAATATTGTATTTCTATCAGCGTCAGTGAGGCTGGGTGTTGAATCAAGGAAACTCAGTTCTGTTGAATTTTGGCAAAGCGCTGATAACTGAGTTGTTGACGAGGGATTAAATTCTGTGTGGCTGTCTCTTTTCACGTCCGGGGAGTCTGTCTCAAAGACTTCCTGGCCAGTTCCCAGGGGCCTTCGACTGGCAGTAGAGTCAATGTCCACATTTCGAGTCTGGGATTCTTCTAATCCTTGACTGGTAGTAGAGTCAATGTCCACCTTTCGAGTCTGGGATTCTTGTACTCCTTGACTGGTAGTAGAGTCAATGTCCACATTCTGTGTCTGGGATTCTTGTAATCCTTGACTGGTGGTAGAGACATTCCGTGTCGGGGATTCTTGTAATCCTTGACTGGTGGTAGATTCTTGTAATCCTTGACTGGTGGTAGAGCCAATGTCCACATTCCATGTCTGGGATTCATGTAATCCTTGACTGGTGGTAGAGTCAATGTCCACATTCCGTGTTTGGGATTCTTGTAATCCTTGACTGGTGGTAGAGTCAGTGTCAAGATTCCGTGTCTGGAATTCGGGTAAGTCGTCACCGGTTGTAGAACTTGTCAGTGTCATTTTTGACGAAGATTTAATGTTGGAGTACGATGACGGAGCACGCAGGCTTATTTCGTCGTTAGGTGCTTCTGTGACGAATCCATTCCCTGGTTCTGATTTTCCATTCGCTGAATCATTCTCTACGTTATATGTAGAAGTGAATATATGGGCACCGAAACTTCTTGCAATCAGTGTAAGTATTAAAAAGAGCGGCAACGAAGACATTCTTTTGCACTGGAACCACTTCTATGGAGACACACTTTGGTGAATCTTTCCGCACAGATCCTGCATAACACTTATCGAACAACTGTATTCCTTGAACGAAATGGTAAGAAACAAACGCTGCACGATACTTAGAACGTTTTATAACTGTGTCGCTCAGGTAAATTGATGGAAATATCAACGTTACAACCCACCTTGAGAGTAATTATATTTAGCATGACACCCTGCTACCCTCTTATGTGAAAAAAGAGTAGCCACGTGGGGTATGGCATCGTATTTAATTCTGTTTACCCGGTCATTATTAAGGTTTGCTATTCTTAAATGGTTATTCTTCGTGTGACCCGAGGTCAAACTCCCAACCACTCTGCTCCATCCAGCGCTGGAAATTTTGGAGAAAAAATAGTGCCAATGGCACTGTGCCCGCTTGGCTTGAAGCAGTATTATGTTAGGTATCCTACTTACCCTTGATAGAAATTTGACGAAGATCCATCACTTTGTTAGGGAGAAACAAAACTTTATGTTTGGAGTTTTGGCCCCCTAATGGCAAAGTCAAGAATCAGATTTTGCTGAAAATTCTTCTGAGTTGTTACAGCCTAGAGGTAGATACATGTATGTGCGAAGTTTCAAAGCAATAGGTCAAGCCATTACAAAAAGAGCCGATTTCAGACAAACTTTGACCCCTGTGACCTTGCAAAGTAGGTCAAATTTAAAAACTCAAGTATTATCTGTGTATCCTCATTAGATATACCCATGATAAAAATTTGACAAAGATCCATCTCTTGGTAAGGGAGAAATATCACTTTTAGTGATTTTGGTTTTGGCCCCCTAGTGGCAAAGTCAAGAATCAGATTTCACCGAAATTCTGTCTGTAAGTTGCTATAACCTAGAGGTAAATGTGTACAAAGTTTCAACACGATAGTTCAAACCATTATCAAAATATAGGCCTTTGAAATTTTTCACAAAACGCCACCTGGAGGCCAAATAGGAATCCCACCGCGCTCAAAATCGAACTCGACCTTGATCTTAGGCCCATATATACACCCGCCAAAGACCAAAAAGATTCCTCAAAAAATAAAGATGCTAGAGCGCTAACAAACCAAAGTTTACGGACGTACCGCCGTACCGCCGTACGGACTAACGCACGACAGACCACCACTCACCTGCTGGGCCTTGCGGCCAAGCGGGCTAAAAATACTTGGGCCTGTGAGCTGTGATGCTGACACAAAATTCGCAGAGACGAGGTAGGCTAGGCCTATCACACGGTGGTTTCAGCTCATAGACACGGCTCGCTGAGGTTTCAGCTCATAGACACGGCTCGCTGAGGTGGTCTCATCATCGAGATGATTTTCCTTCGTGTGCCACCGGCTATCAAACACCACGCCTCCTCACACGGATGCATACCGCGCTGGAGACAAATTACAGGGTGTGAATGATGGGAAAATTGAGACAACAGAAAAATCAACGTTTGGACAACCTACAGTGATGTATTAGGCTCATCAGATAACGTTACTATCTTCCCGCCATGTTTGACCGGAGGTCAGACACGCCGTCACGGCTGCCTACGGTGTATCCCTAGAAACTCAAGCCACATGGTGCGCGGTCCCTTTCGCATCCTACTATGCAGTGACAAGTTGGGGCATTAGTGTAATGTAGACCTTGACGGGTGGCCTGCGGTGTTGAATTCAGCGACAGAAGTGTTACCCGATGAAACACGACGTCATGAACAAATAATGAAGAACGCGACTCTTCCTCTTTCTGTTTAAGGGTTAATTTTTATAAAATAGGCCCAGATATAGAGAAAACTGGAAAATCGCCTCAACAGAATGGCTTCAAATTTCCCGGGCATCTTGGTTAGAGGTCGAATAAGAATTATTAGCGAAGGTTATGAAAACAAGATGACATTGTAAATGTCGGATGGTTCCCGACTGTACAGGTGCTTCTTCCGGCACGGTACATGAATGGTACATTGATAGAGATCAAGATACGTTGATAGAGATCAGATACATTGATGGAGATCAGGATACACTGACAGAGATCAGGGTACATTGACTGATGGATTACGATGAGGCCCATAGAACTTGATCTCATGCCAATAACTCACCCCGTAATTGACATTGACCTTGATCTTGATATCTGATGGTTCTAGGACAAAATGTACCCGGACAATTGGTACTCAATAATTATGCTATTAGAAAAGAACTAAGACCCTGAGCGTGTTTTTACTTTTGATACTGAAAAACATACCTTTTGTTGATTGTTCTGGTGCCAACTTTATTCATGAGAGCTGAGGTTTTTTAGGTGTATTTTTTTCCAACCGCATAAGCTGATGACATCTGAAAATTATTTCGACCTTTCATTTTCTAAATATACATGCCAATGATTCGTTGTGCGCCTTGATCCATGTGCCCGTCTTCGAGCCCCTACTCGTCCTTCCGTCAGTTTTCTTGAGTAGTGGAAACCTCTTTACCTACCTGTGATCAAGAGTGTTACCAACTTTAATCACCAGTGATCTAGAGGTGATCCTCCTCAATCACCTGTGATCAGGATGGTGTGACCCCAGGGTAGGTTACCTGTGATCTCGACGTAATTTTGTAGCGCATTCTTAATCAATGCGGTCTGTTATTTTGACCCGCCACGAAAATGACTTCAGGACTTGAGGTTATTCTTCCTGGTACTAATGAATACTAGTAGGCCTATATCGATACATGTACATATACATGTAAGCTCCCTAAGTTCTGTTGGTTTTCTCTGCTCCGTCATGGCCGTAGTTTGTAGAGGTGACATCAAAGGAATTTGAGTTATGCGAGTTCTGGGAAATGTGACATGAACTCAGGGCTTTCAATAGCGTGCGTATGGACGTATTTTACGCACTGAAATCTCAATTTACGCACGAAAAGAATAGCAGTGTTCGTCAAATACGCATTGCCTTGCACTTCAAAGAAGTCAAATACGCTCTAAAATTATTATACGATCGTCGAAATACGCATCAGCATCCCGCTCCTGGCCGTATTCCTGAAGACAATTCCTGAAACGCCCAACCTCGCCGGCGCGAAGATGTTAATGTCTTAGTATTACAGCCAAATGATAGCGCACAGCCGCCTGACTTTCTGTTGACGATCGCGTTCATCTCTCCGCACAATACACTGATCACACAATGACTCAGCACCAGGCGGCAACACCGCTGACGTCACCATTCATTTTCGTGACTTTTATCATAGCACGTGGCNCGGCAAGGCTCGAGGAAGCCTTGGCAGCCTTCCAAATACCTTACCGAACGCTCTCCCGCTTCCCCGAGGAAGCTTTCCGAACGCGCTACCCATACCAAACATTCCTTTGATGTCACCTCTAGCCTGAGTCAGACTGTATCCGGAACGACCAGCCCATTCGTAGGCAGAGGTGATAAATGTCATCATGCCTTCCGTATTAAGGCTCGTTTCCACAGACGCGTTTCACGCTGCGTGATGCGTCAAATCTTTTGTTATTTTCCGCCGCCCTGCTTCCAAACAATGGGCGAAGCGTCAAAACGCTCACGCTACCGCTTCTGTGGAAACGGGCCTTTAAAATGTGAACCGCGAAACACACTGCGTGACTGCGTCCTGACAAATGTGGATACCTTCTTCTTTGCCGCTTTAGCAGAAAAGGTGTTTGTTGTATCTTCATGTACATGTGCATGTACATGTACATGTACATGTACGTTAAAGACGCCAGTCAAAGGGATGGACGTGCATTGTTATAATTCTTATTTGACCTCTAACCAACATCCCTAAGAAATTTGAACCCCTTTGGATGAGGTAATTTTCCACCGGTGGGCCTGTTTTATAAAAAATCACTCCTAATATATATTTCCGCCAGGCTTCGAACCCGGTAGGAAGCTATGTCTTTCCCCTTAGAAACCCGCTATTATTAATTGCCCACTACATTTGTAATGATGCATAATGCAGGATTCAATTATCTCTCCCTGCCCTCTGGCTCTGATTCCTGTTTCTTTCTGATTGCGTCAATCAGATGGCTACATGATATCACCGGTTATTTTAATGATGAGACGCGACCACATGATTCGATGAACGAGTGATGCAGCTTCTTCCGACTGCAACACCATCAATCAGCGAATTACTTTACCGACAGCCCAGCAGTCAGTAAAGGCAACGTGGTCTACTGGATGATCGGGCATGCACCGTTAGTAAGTAAATGCGCGTCCATCCCTTAGACTGGAGTCGTTAACGTACATGTACATGTACATGAAGATACAACAAATACCTTTTCTGCTAAAACGGCAAAGAAGAAGGTATCCACATTTGTCAGGACGCAGTCACGCAGTGTGTTTCGCGGTTCACATTTTAATACGGAAGGCATGACGACATTTACCACCTCTGCCTACGAATGAACTGGTCGTTCCGGATACAAACTACGGCCATGACGGAGCAGAGAAAACCAACAGAACTTAGGGAGCTTATATGTATATGTACAAGTATCGATATACTAGTATCCATTAGTTCCAGGAAGAACAACCTCAAGTCCTGAAGTCATTTTCGTGGCGGGTCAAAATCACAGACCGCATTAAGAATCGGCTACAAAAGTACGTCGAGATCACAGGTAACTTACCCTGGGGTCACACCATCCTGATCACAGGTGACTGAGGAGGATCACCTCTAGATCACTGGTGATTAAAGTTGGTAACACTCTTGATCACAGGATGTGCCCACTAACTCAAGAAAACTGACGGAAGGACGAGTAGGGGGCTCGAAGACGGGCACATGGATCAAGGGGCACAACGAATCATTGACATGTATATTTAGAAAATGAAAGGTCGAAATAATTTTCAGATGTCATCAGCTTATGCGGTTGGAAAATACACCTAAAACCCCCCAGCTCTCATGAATAAAGTTGGCACCAGGAAAATCAAGAAAAGGTAATGTTTTTCAGTATCAAAATTAAAAAAACACTCAGGGTCTTAGTTCTTTTCTAATAGCATAATTATTGAGGAGATAAGAAACAGGGCACCAAACTTAGAGTAACATATTGCGGTGTGAATGAAAAAACTTCTCCTGGTAATGACTGGGTATTAGCACACAGGTCAACTGCACATGGGACTGCACATGGGACACAGTGGATTTATTTGATCTTTGCATTTTTGTTATAGACCTGTTGGTTCGAAAGGTTTTGAGGAAAAGACGATTTATCATGAAAATGTCAGAATAATAAAATGTGTGACGGTCTGGGATAACCCGTCGGAAGTCGCTGAGTGATCAACAAGGGTTGGTAGATTGCATGTGCATTCAACTGCTATTGTTCACCTGTTACGTGGTACGTTTCGGCTATTGAAATGTGCGGGTTCACCAAGGCCTTTAACACTTTCCTCAAACGCGACATCCGACGGGTTTTCCTAGACCGCCACACAAATATCAGTCAGTGACCCGCGCCAGCAAAAGCAGACGCTTGTCGCAACCTGAGAAAGGGTTAACGACCTTGCAGCACAACAGCTGAAATGTACAATAGTAGGTTTACAATAGTAGTGGACAGCAGTGATAATAACTGGGTAAACTGATGACCAATGATGATCACTTGCTACAAGCGTTTGTTTTTGCTGGAGCGGCTCACATTTGATATCCCGAATAGTTTGAAGTGCACGACTACCAGATTTTTACAAAACGAAGACAACCGAAATTCATTCACAACTGTGCAAAAAATTGCGCCGAAAATGCGCATCAGTTTCGTGTTATTTAATATAAAAACTGACCAATTTTGTCAAAAATCGTTTTTTAAACATTTCAATTTTTTTGATAACTGTGGCCTTTCATTGGATGTAACTGGCATGGCTTAGACAGATGAGACGACATTATTTCAATCGTAGTGGAATCTCATGCAAAATGTCATTTTTTCAGTTTTTGATATTTTTCGATAATATCAAAATAATATATTTGTTCACAGTTGATATTTTTCAATTTTTGTTCTTGTAAATGTTTGCTCATCATCAGGCTTCATTATAGTGAAAAGAAGAGTGATCCAGTGTCACATGAAGATTTTGTCATTTTCATGTTTTCATATTTATGGTCCCTACATTATCAATGTAGGGACCATCTTGATATCACTGGGTAGGTGAGAAAGTTTTATTTCTATCTTTCCTTCTATCTTCTTCCACACTCAATTGGGACACGATTCCAAGAAAACCACTCAATCACTGCAAAATCAAGTTGTACCATCATATAGTCAATATTTGTATCCAGGTCTGAACGGTTAGATAGTTTCAAAAAAATTAAGTTACGGTGGTTTTTGAAGACTGTTTTATCCTGAAGTGATGAAGTAAAATATCTCCCTCAGTTTTTTTTGCTTCAGGCTGGTACGATGGATCCGTATCCAGCTTGACCACTTTGCCCTTTCTCTGATCTCTGAATACAGTCTACTCCCCGCCTGGCCCCCCACCCCTGCCCCGCCCTCCCCTGCCCTGCCCCTCCCTCCCCCTGCCCCTCATTTGTCTGC
>NMRB01006312.1:0-12481 GCA_002633025.1 Notospermus geniculatus
GTACAAAAATAACGTTGCCGTTAACGTTTATGTTTATCGTTTGATTTCTAAACCTCCCTAATGTAGTAACTGAGGGATACCAAATACTAAAATACACTTACGAAGAGAATCAAGTTGAAAGCGAAGAGCAGGTACTTGCAACATTTCAAACCGCAACTTAGATCCGCCATCTTGAGTGCTGGAAATGAAAGAAATACCGGTATATAAAAGCATGTAACGGGCAAGATCATTCAGGCGGTGACAATAGACCTTTTTACACGGTGCCGGTGCGTTCCGGATCGAGACTAGATCGAGGAGGGTTCGGTTATTTTTCCCCGTGTAAAAGCGAAACAACTGACCTCCACCTTCCTCGGGCTAGTTCAGTTCGCCGCGTGAGTCTCGGGAAGGTGGAGGTAGGTTCAGGCTGGTTATAATATTCTCTCGTGTAAAAGCGAACCGACCTCCACCGGCCTCGTGCGGGATTGAGCACGCTACATATGAATGGCATCGCTGGCGCATTGCTGTCAGTTACCTGTGAAGAAATCACGCACGAGATTTCTCAAGCACTGCTCATTTGAACGAACCGACCTCGAACTAGATCGAGGCGGGTTCGGTAACCCGCACCGTGTAAAAGCGATCAATCCATCCTGAACCGAACCCGCCCGAGGAAGGTGGAGGTAGGTTTCCTCGAACCAGCACCGTGTAAAAAGGCCTAATGATATACTTCACATAAAGGGGCCACTCCACGTGAGGCCACTCCACGTGAGATTTTTCTCGCGTGAGTTGGCTCTCAATGGCAATTCGCCATTGTTGGTTACCATGGTTACTGCAGCAAACGACTGCACCCATAGTTTTCTATGCTCAGTAGGCTATACTATACCCCATATAGAGCAAAAACTTGCGCGAGAAAACTCGATCACATGGGGGAGCGCTTGTTAATTCTCTGTTCTGATCAATCTCGTACCCAGAGATTCGTTACGCTCGGGCCGAGGTTGTAGGTCGCTCCACTATTAAATCTCTGGACGGCTACGGACTACTTTGGGATTTCCAATACTGCCACGGCGCATGAATATATACTAATTTTTGACCGTTTCACTCCAAGTTTATATGGTGCGCCAAGTCGTGCTTTGCCTTTTCCTTAATAAATACAACAGATCCCTCATAAAAACCTTCCTAAGGACATTTTTGTGTGTGACATTTTATACTCAAGTTATTTCAATGCATCTGCGGTTAAAGTTTGGTCAAAAATTGCACGATACCAAAAATCATACGTGAGGCGTGAAATGGCCAGCCGTCTCCAGAGATTAGTGTAACGACCTTCAACCTCGGCCCGAGCGTAACGAATCTCTGGGTACGAGATTGTACGCAATGCAGTGTATTTTCAAAATGACCGCCAAGCTAAACAACTGCGTGAACACGAACTGGACGAATATGAAAGAAGCATGTGAAAACCGTGTGGAAATTGGACAGTTTAAAGCCTAGTTCATACTTCGACGCACGACTATGGGCGTCCGACGCGCGATCAACATCTGGACGTCGACTTCGCGGAGTTGATTTATATTCCAGCGTACTTCAGCGACGGCGACGCGTTATGAAATGACTCAGTGACAGTCTCGCGATCGGACGCCGACCAAATCGCGCGACGGCATCGGCGCCGAACGCATGATCGCACGATCTGTCGCCGGCGATGGTCGTGCGTCGAAGTATGAACCAGGCTTTACGGAGCCATAGATAATGTATTCCCATAGAGAGTGAATTGAACAGAGAGTCGTTTTCTCCGTCGCCGAGTGTGCAACGTTCAATACATCCAGCCAAAAAATAACTACATCTAAAACTCCCAGTAATTTTCCATTCGTGCACGTTAGTCATATTAGGAAGATGTCCGATGACAACTTTTCCGATTTAAACATAGGCCTTACAAACCTACTTATAAGTAGCCTAAATATTTACTAAATGCTAGTGATGCTATACATGTATATTAAATAAACTACGTTTGAGAAATTCAAGTACTTGTTCACCAAATAAATACATGTGTCGCAAATTTGGCCTGATTATTTTTATAGACGAAAAGATATTTGCCTATTTCAAATCAAGGAAGTTTTCATGAAAAGGGCTGTGCGAAGAATATATTTTTTGACATAAATTATCTAATGATATACTTGGCATTTTGTCACCATTCTGTTGCCATTTGACATTTTAAATTTTAATTTGGCCACCGATGACAGAGATGGCGTTTTGTAGACGTCTACAACACGCCATCTGACGGTGGCCAGTGGAACCAGGCTGTTGGCTTTAATGGGTTACGTAATATCTGCACGTCACGAATCCTCCAAATATATGTACAGTACGTTGCACAATTGACCTCCCAGAATCCGCGTACCTTCCTAGGACGTGGCGCGGAAGGTAACCTTCAGTTCATCGCGGATGGTACGGGTACGTCACGCGTCTCTGTTGCGAGACGTCGGGTAAATGACGTTACGTCTTCACAGCATGCCTTCCATGACGCCGCGCCACATCCGAGGATGGTACGAGAATGACGCTGCATATGGTACGCGGGTGGTGCGCGCCGCGGAAGGGAGGTCAATTGTGCAACGTACTGTAGTCAGTTTTAAGGTGATTTTTAACAGACAGGGAATGAACCTTTAAATTTAATCACAGGTAGCGTACGCTTAACAGAAAGCTCACCGAATGACAAATCTTGATTTTGACCTCTTTCGTCCAAACATGTCAACAACAACCAATATTTTAATTCGGTGGTTTATCAAAATTGTATCACGTTGAATTCCTCTTTATGATCCCTGACCTAAATACGTCAGGTCTTCGTCAATAAACGCAATTTTTCAAGCGCAAAGAATATCCGTGTCTGTTCTTGCCCAGGTTTAAAAATGATGACATGGAAATGTCTCGGAGAGTTTCCAAGCATTGTGTGTAGGCCTACTGTCATTCAAATTTTTAAAATCAAACTTTATATTTGTATAAGTATGGCACAATTCGTCCGCTGCACCCGTATGAATGATTAACATCTACACAGGACAGGCCTTCATCTGCTTCTATTGTTTTACATGTATTTCTTCTGTGCATTGAATGCACATTGATTTACATGTATTTCTTCTGTGCATTGAATGCACATTGATTTACATGTATTTCTTCTGTGCATTGAATGCACATTGATTTACATGCATTTCTTCTGTGCATTGAATGCACATTGATTTACATTCTTCTGTGCATTGAATGCACATTGATTTACATGTTCTTCTGTGCATTTTAATGCACATTGATTTACATGTATTTCTTCCGCTGTGCATTGAATGCACATTGATTTACATGTATTTCAATTTTCATGCGATCGATATGAAAATTTATGAGGATTTGATAAATATAACTACAATCCCATGTATTTGTTATTTCTATATGTAATTTGTGATTTGTAATTTACAATGCTTGTCAATAAAGTACCGGTAATTGCTGAACGCTGCAACGTGAACAAATTGATTGATGCCTGTGTTTTCAAACTCAACTGAAAATTGCTGTTAAAGTTTTCACACTATGAATGATAGCAAGAATATATTCTTGATGATACGGGAGAAGAATTGCCTGTTTGTGGAGACCGAACTTTGCAGAAGCATGAACAAATGCACTAGCCTAATTCGAATTATTCTCTTTAGTTGGTGTCGTTACCATGAGATGTTGGGCCTTACTATTTAAAATGGTCATACTACAGAGAAAAATGTTCTTTTTAAGGTGTACTTTTTAAGGTGATTTTAAGAAGTCGATTAAATCAGAGGCGTTACCACGATCACGTTTTGTAAGTACATGTACGTACATGTACGTACACGTAATGAAACATTAATGAGTTTTCGCAAAGCCCCCGAAACGCCAACGCGAACGCCAAACCCAATGTTCGATGCCAAGAAGTGAGCACCGAACAAAAGGATAGACGTTCGCGTTGGCGTTACGGGGGCTTTGCGAAAATTCTATTCTGCATCCAGTGTCGGCCTACATGTAGCCTACACCCATGTACGTTCTTCATATTAGTGCACTAATGTACAATGCAGAATAGAATGCATTACAATCGATCGCACACGCATTAATCATTCATTATCCCATTTAATTAACGCAAATTTACACTTCAATAAAGGTATCCAGCTGGTGTTGTGCATCGTCAACTTTTCGGAATATGTAATGACACTGACGGTTGCCATCCTCCCACACCAGGGCTTCGATCTGGCTTCTCTTTATTCGTCTGTGTGAGTGCATGAAGAGGAGCGAGGAAAACCCTGCTGTGGGAGGATGGCGCGTGTTGACGTCGTCATGCAAACAATCCACAGGCAGCCATCTTGAATATGCCAGGAATTAACATATAATAACGCAATCAAATTAACATACAGACTGATTCCGTGTGATTTTTTTTCGCCCAGACGAGGATTATTTTGCATGAAAAACACTTGCAACGAACAATGTAATGCTCAAAACCGGAACACCGTACTCGGGTTTCCGTCCGTCCGTCCGATGATGTGTGGTCTGTCTGTCTGTCTGTCTGTCTGTCTGTCTGTCTGTCTGTCTGTCTGTCTGTCTGTCTGTCTGTCTGTCTGAGGGCCCGTCCGTCCCCGTCTGTCATTTCACTGTTGGTAATTTTCCATTCAAAATCAAAGTAAGAAAACGAACAATTGCAATGTTCATTAGTGTGTCAAATCACAAATGACAAGTGAAAATTGAGGTCCTATCAAAAATAGATATCTATTTTTCGTCCTGTGTACAGCGGCCTTGAATTCTCTTTCCGGCGAACCTGTGATTGCCCTAGCGGTGCGATCGGGAACTATTCTAGTGATTTGCGCTTTCTTTTCCTTCATCGCAACTTGCCACTCTCCGCGGAGGGTTAAAAGTAAATTACTACCGGTACACGCCCTGCTGTTTCATTAACGCCACACCTTTTTGTGGCCGTGTGCTTGAAAGCATGGCACGCATCGTACCACGACCAAATCGATAAAAATATTTTTGCGCACGGACCACAAACAACTGTTTAATTTTGACTGATTGTTGGATACCGGATGCCGGAGGGAATTAACATGACTGTTGTATTGTAACTTTTGCTCATTTCAACTGATGAAATATTAAATTTTTCACCGCAGACAAAATATGATGAAGATAAGGATATGTTTTATAAAAGGATTGTTTCAAAGCTACATGTATTGGTGAACGTATGTACCAAAATAGTACATGTACATGTAGTTTAGGTCACAGAAGTGTGGTATTGCCGGGGTACAGCCATTTTGACATCTTGTCAATTCGCTCTCCGTCTACACTCAAGGGAGTAAGAAATAAAAGTGGAAAATAAGAAGTGGGAAATTTTGGAATTTTTCAATTTCTCAAATTGGGAGAAAATACTTTCCTATTTTGAGAAATTTTCTTAAAATGACATGACATTTTGTCTGATTTTTCGGGCGATATTTCTCAAAATGGGAAAAAATGTTCTCCCAATCATCGGTGTGCGATGGCAAATCGACGTGCCAATCAAAATCCGTGTTACAAATGCGTGCTGAAGAGCAGAGGAAGTACCGAAAGGCGAGTTGCTTCACGATTTGTGATTGGCTTGGAGGCGGGGTCAAGTAGGGGGCACTCATTTATAATTTATGCATTAACGCAAAAGATGACATGATTCGGGCAAGGCTAAAGACGCAGTCGATGGCCTTCGCCTTGTTTGGACAAGATGGTCCAACCGAGTGCACCCGCAGTGAGTTAATGTTGAATTCCGATCGGAACAAATATTTTGCATGTACATGATATGAATGAAATTGTACCAGGTGTGACCTAGAAAATCAGGTACGCCTATCGATCACTCTCGCTCAATACATTCAGCGTTTGATTTGGGTAGTAAAGAGGCCCTCTAAACCATTTCCCATTGTAAACATCCTGGGCACACGAACGCTGATATCAAAACCACACGACACACCTTGGTTTATAGATACATGTATAGCGTAGGCCTACTTCTATATTATACTAATGTGTTTTTCAAAAAGAGACTTTATGAATACCGTCAGTTGAAAAGCAATGTTTTCTTTTGAAAATCAATCTTTTCACGCATGCCTTTCACCAATATGGCTGCCAGTTTTCCATTGGGCCAAATCTATTTTTGTTGTTGTTGTTGGCAAGACTAGGGCGTTTGCTCCTTTATGGGAAGTTTGACCGACTTCACAACAAAAAGGATATTCATCGATATAAGGCCTTTGAATATATTTCTTGCACGGGTGATTTATACTAGGATTGTTGTTGACTCATTTCTCATGTGACAATTTGGAAATAACCAAGAATCTATTTGTAGCGATGACACTCCTGCATACCTACATTTGTATATGTATAGTCATATGGCATAAGTGTTGCACAATAGACCAGACTATCTATCTATGTATCTATGTATATATGCAATGATGCGTTTCAGGAAGTGTCATCAAGTTGAGACGGTACGGGACAAATATTTTCGCGTGCCAGATTATCAAATGACCGAACTACAGAGTGGTTCCCGTCTTTGCCGTTCCACTATCGCGCCGCTCACGTTCTGGAACAGTAGCGCCGTAACGCAGAGATCCAACGTTTTCACACCCAAACACGGAACGCCGCACCTCTGGTCTAGCGAGCTTGGATCAAAAATGCATGATTATGCCTATAGGGCATGCATGCATGCGGGCTGCATTGCATGTATGTACTCGCTGTTTGCGCCAATCGAAAAGCGTTTTACGTTTTCCTTGGCTACCATACAATGGCTGTTAATGGTCAATCCGGTCAAGTGCCGCCTGGTGGTGGTCCCTTGCATTTTGCAGACTTTGAAACACTGCGGAACCACTGGGTGGGGACGAATTAAGACCCCTGCCGCATGGGAAACATCCAGGAGCTAGAATTTCGCCTTGGTTTTTCCTGCGTTCGTTCAATACACGAACATGTCACTCTCATTGCCTATTGATTTTCATTTCTTACTATTCATGTCATTTAATCACGCTGAGCTGCTGCTACCTGGCCTATTCTTTCCTGATCAAACTCGGACAATACACACAGAAGAATGATCGATTTTCTTCAGACTCTTGACATGTCAGGATTAAAGATTATTATCTTTCACCAATAGTAGTGCTGGACATGATACTGACTGTTGCAGGTCTTAAAATTTTACTTGTTGAATCCGTGATATCTGTTACCATATGGAGCTACTACAAAGTAGTTCGTCTTGAAATCCAACATGGCGTCCCTCTGTCACAAATTTTGGGGGTTCCATGTTGTTCCCCGATATCCAAAACATGGGTAAAGATACTTTTAACCGTGCTATGAGCAATAGGACCTGAGATATTGCCGAAAAATGGCTATTTTGGCGGCCATATTTAAAATCAATATGGCGGCCACCAGGGGGCGCGAATTTTTGGGGTCCAGGTTTTACATAAACAAGAAAAACTGCCGAACCTAGTGAGGCAAATGTCTTGTAAGCTAAATATATTCCTGGGGTAAAATCAGCTGACTGTAATGAACCGAGTAAGGAAGAGAACCGAAAAGAGAATTCATTTTTGTGTCCTCCATTGGGCCATCCTCAGCGTGGCCCAAAAAAAATACTCCAAAGGAATATGACAAGTCCGAAATATCCCCCTAAACATGGTCTGTGTTCAATCGACTTTTTTTACCATCGTGCACAGGTCTTCGGTAAAAATTGATTTTCTGTCCAAGCTTATGGTAAATTACAAAAGAATGAGACAGGTCGATACATTTATAATTAAGATGAAAGGACAATATCGACCCAGAGTTACCGCTCAAAGCCAATCGTTCAGGTGGTACTGACTTTAATTACCATGCGATCGCTGGTAACTGCTTTCATCTTGTCGAGATGTACATGTAATGTGTAACTACACTGTGATCACCAATTATGAGAGCAAACATTGCGTCAATTTTGACATATCTGATTTTTGATACACAGGTGTCGAGAACGACGTAACAAGTGTCGATTTGACACGTTTGATTTTTAATACACAGGTGTCAAGAACATTATAATTTGGCATGTCAGATTTTTTATACACAGGTGTTAAGAATCTTATAATTTGGCATGTCAGATTTTTTATACATAGGTGTTAAGAATCTTATAATTTGGCATATCAGATTTTTAATACACAGGTGTCAAGAATCTTATAATTCGGCATGTCCGATTTTTAATACACACAGGTGTCGAGAATCTTAATTCGGCATATCAGATTTTTAATACACACAGGTGTCAAGAACATTAGAATTTGGCACGTCAGATTTTAATACACAGATGGTAATAACATTAGAATTTGGCATGTCAGATTTTTAATACACAGGTGTCAAGAACAGCTAGTGTGTTTGATTTTAAATACCATTATATAGGTGTCAAGAGTATCATTTGGCACATCCCTCTAATTTTTGATACACATCAGTTTGCAAAAAGATAATTTGCATCACATCCCTCTAAATTTTAACACACGGTGCCCGAAAACATCATTTTGCTACATGTATGTCATCTTCGTAATACACAGGTGTTATGATCATATTTGGCACGTCTTATTTTCAATACACATGTTTCAAAAAACACCTGATTATTATTTTAATTTAATACACACGTTTTGTCATGTCTAATTCTTAATACACAGGCCGGTGACAAGTGCAGCGTTGGGCAAGTCTGGTTTCCAATATGTTTGAACTCTTTTTGACTTTTTGTAATCAAAATTCCATATTGGAACGAACGCTACGAAAGCTTTGAGATGCAAACCATTTAAAGGTTGCTCTTATTCAAATTTGCTAGGACAGTATGAACAGATACATGTAAGAAGCAATCATATTTCATTTGAATTACTAGAGACGTTGCTGCTGTAAAAGGTAGAACAATAAATGCCCAACAGCCTCTGACTTTACCTGCCGCCCTCATAAAGTCAACGGCCGGACTGACTGTCGCCGCAATGCTATGGACGGCGTAGCTATCCCCGGGGGCTATGCCGGGAGAACGGCATCGTAAAAATGACAATAAACATCATAAATCTCATTTTGTATCGTTAACCTGTGTTGTGGTGGTGGGATTACTGTTTGGTAGAGCGTGACGATTTACGGTGGGGGCTGACAACTTGAGGTTTATAAGGGGTACAGCTTGAAAATCTTAANTTTTTTCTGGAGAGATCTTGACCTGCATCTTTCCCGTCCGTATTCAATAGAGAGGTTAAGATGCGCCCCGAGAACGAGAACGTGGTGACAAGAGAATGGGACTTGTATCACAAAACCATCTGGAGTTAACTGAGATTGTTTTTCACAGTAACAGTGGCGGATGTCTTCCAATGAAGAACACACCGTTCTAAAAGCTGGATTCTTGCTGTTAGAGAAGTTACAGGCATGCCACAAAGTCACCACGTTCTCGTTCTCGTTCTCGGAGTAAAATCTTAACCTCTCAATGTCGACTTTCCCCTAGAAGGAATCTCGATATTCAGATATGAGCAAGCGAGGAGTCACACCGAGTCCAGGTTATTCGCTTGGGCGATTCTGTTGTGTTCGAGTGTTGCTATGGTGTGCAGGGTTTTGACCTTGGGTCAAACGACGCCACCCAATTTTCTCTTACTGCGTGACTTTAAATAATAAATAAGCCATGTTATACAGTGTTAGGGCGAATAAGCTGTAATGTGTACTGAGGGCTTGTCCTTCCCGACAAATTCAACAGGTCGGTGTTGACGAACAACCTACAGGGGACATTTTTTTGAAAGCTGTGGGGGTGGAATAAGAAATGTAGGTTTTTCCAACTGATAGGATTGGCGTATGCATTCACTCCAGTTCGACATTTAAGAGGAATATAGACCTTTCCAAAAAAAAAGATGGCGGTCTACGTACAGTTCTCACCATATGACGTCAGAAGATTGATACCATCCTCTGGCAGGCTAAGCTGGTCAAACGGGCCATGGGCACAAGGTAATATAATTTTCTGAGAGAATGCGTTTGGTAGTGTTATATCATGGTTGGACAATGAAGGGCCACAGCGTCATGTGGGAGAACAAGTTGGCCACCATCTTTGTTGGAAAGGCCTATAGGCCAACATTGTGAGGGGTCCTGGAAATGAGATCGGGCACGTGCCCTCGCTTAGTTTTTGAAAGAGACGAGGGGTTCTTTCTTCAAAAAAAGGGGTTTTGCGCAAATTAGGCTTATAATGTATTCTTCAGCAATCTTTTACCATTAAAAGCTGCCAAAGATAGTGTTCGAGAAACAAAACGGCCCGTGCGTGATAATAGATGAGTTTAGAAATCAAACAATAAACGTTAGCTTTACGAAAACGTTATTTTTCACACTACACATTAACCAAAATTTCCGTTGCATTTTCGGTACAAAAATAACGTTGTCGGTAACGTTTATGTTTATCGTTTGATTTCTAAACCTTCCATATACACACATCGTGTGTTGTAAAATTAATGTAGGCCTACAGTAGATGTAATAAAAAACCCATGTTTTTGCTCTATAGCCTAAAGCGTTGTGGACAGAACTTGAACCCACTCCAGATTGGTTATCGACGCCCCTCATACTGTTTCTTTTTATTTGGAATTTGCCAAGTGGATATTTTGACCTCGATGTAGGCTATAAAACGGTTTTACGAGTGGATCAGGCATGGCGACCCTGAACTAAGGAATCTAAGTATTGTCTCTCTCTCTCAAGAGTCTACTGGTGCTGCTTAATCCGTAAATGTATAGTTGGGGAACATCCTATATCGGGAGGCATTAGTGTCTATTACACCAGTTTTCCTGTTCAACGAGAGATTTGGTGATTGGCTACAGAGACCATGACCATTCGAACCTTACAATAACAGACAACTGTAACTCGAACTTGCATTCCAAGGATAACCATGACTATTTCTTTCCCATCGGCATGGCGTCCCACCAGCAACAGTCTCATGAAGCCTGCCGCACACTGGCATTGACTGGAGCTATCTGCTGAGCCAAAAGTCATTCGAGACCGTTTGCTCAGCAGATAGCTCGCGTGTGCGCGTAATTTCGGTGGGTTTTTGCCTCGCGAGGCAGAAAGCTCGCGTGTGCGCGTATTTTTCGGTGAGCTATCTACTGAGCAAACGGTCTCGAATGACTTTTTGCTCAGCAGACAGCTCCAGTGTGCGGCAGGCTAAACGCGTTGGGCCTTTAAATTCCACACTCGCCAGTCGATACTCGGAATTCTAATGAGATACCTCAGCGACTGAGCAAAACCCACGGGGCGCCGGCGGCCTAAAGATGCCAGCAGTGCGCAGGACCCAGTTCTAGTAGAAGTCGACACTGAATCAAATCGTAGACTTACATGTACCTTATTTAGATCCTCGACAGCAGCAGATAAGATGAAACTATCCTCGTAGCCTTAATCGAAATCGCCAACACGCCACACCTCAGTCAGATGACCTACTAAATATGACGTCACAAGCTGGAGTCAATGGTCCGCTATGGTCTACCAAATTTTGGCAATTCAAACACACTTTATGGTATCGCTCATGAGAATCTCTTGGGTGACTATTCATGAAAGCCTGACGGGATATTTTCCGAACAATGGCTGAATGCCGTGAACCCCAAATCAATACAAATGTGTGACATCCACGGCGTTAGCACGTTGGTGATATATCAGCGTTGCCTTGCCCTCCACCTATACATGTACCTGTTGTTGATCTATAGGCGTCATCTGGGATATTTAAAGGCATCGTCAGCTGCGCGTCAATTCATTGGATCGCCGAGTCGCAGTCGCGGGGCGCCGTAAGCACGGATTTTAGAATTGGTGACAGCGCTGGATGTGCATGGTAACGATGGGAAGGGGTAAAGCGGATCAGGCGCGAATCGAAGAGGGGGCGCGCACCTCATTTTGGCAAATTTCGTTCTGCGTTTTTAATTGCTGTCCCCGATAGGTGGCGCCCACGGACGAGTGGTGCAACCTAGCGGGGATTTCTGGAGAATGCTCCCATTATAGCGTAATAAAAGAAGCGTCGGAATGATTTTTATCACTTTTATTCCAATCTTGTATGAATATTTACAGCATGCATAAAAAATCCATTAAACAAATAATCATACATCTTTAAGTTAGTAATAGGGCGTCCTTAAGCCTGCCGCACACTGGAGCTATCTGCTGAGCAAAAAGTCATTCGAGACCGTTTGCTCAGCAGATAGCTCACCGAAAAATACGCGCACACGCGAGCTTTCTGCCTCGCGAGGCAAAAAACTCACCGAAATTACGCGCACACGCGAGCTATCTGCTGAGCAAACGGTCTCGAATTACTTTTTGCTCAGCAGATAGCTCCAGTGTGCGGCAGGCTTTAACTTCAGCATGACCCTGCGATGCACACCAAGGATAATTATGAACAACACACTATTGAGTGATAATCTTACAGGAGGCTTTTTTTTGACTGTAGATTATAGAGGTTCTTCACCGACGTCACAACTCAATGCTAATGAGCGAAGAGCGAATTAATAGACAATTAGCCAGGTGCTTGGCCGTCATGGCCGTCAGTAATACACTACAA
>NMRB01006313.1:0-12480 GCA_002633025.1 Notospermus geniculatus
TCAATTGGCGCTTAGTGCAGCTCGGGTTCGGGTCTAGGATATCAAAGGTAAACACTAGACACGAAATCGAATGGTTTTCGCGAAATAACAAACAAAAAACATTTCTGGTGGGAGTTCACTATAGAAATTCAATACCGCTCGACTTAAGCGTCACGGGAAGGGATGATGGGGATTTATCCAAGGAAATAGATGTAAACGCTTACTGTAATACTTGTCTTTCGTTTTTAATTCTATATTGATAATTTGATTCTACAGGGTGTTCCCAAAGGTTTTTACCACCCCAACGTTATCATATTTTCCAATAGAATGGTCGTAAAAAAGGTAGTTTGGTAACCACCTTTACTAGTTGGGTAACCAGATCACGAGTGGCCATTTTCGAGTGCCGTGACCGGAGTTTTCGCAAAGCCCCCAAAACGCCAATCCCATTGTTCGATGCCAAGAAGATATTGCACCGTAATAAAAGGATAGAGCTAGAGGTTCGTGTTTGCGGAATTTGTCTATTCGCTCAACCCCCAACGTCAGTGTGAACATATTCGTGGCTGTGAGGTATCCATTCGGATTGATAGTTGGCGCTGCGCAAGGTCGAAAACGGCTGTGCGATCACCCGCACACAGGGGCTCAGCGATATTCAGAATGATTCAAAATATCACCCGCACACAGGGGCTCAGCGACATTCAGAATGATTCAAAATATCACCCGCACACAGGGGCTCAGTGATATTCAGAATGATTCAAAATATCACCCGCACACAGGGGCTCCGGGATATTCAGAAATGATCCAAAATATCATCCGCACACAGGGGCTCAACGATATTCAGAATGATCGAAAATATATCACCCGCATACAGGGGCTCAGCGATATTCAGAATGATTGAAAATATCACCCGCACACAGGGGCTCAGCGATATCCAGAATGATCGAAAATATCACCCGCACACAGGGGCTCAGTGATATTCTGAATGATTGAAAATATCACCCGCACACAGGGGCTCAGCGATATTCAGCAAGATCAAAATACGACTGCACAGTGTGCGCCTAACTTCATGAAAAATGGATCCTATACCAACCCATTGATAGGTTTACCGCCAATCATCGAACTGAGAAGAAAGCACATAATACGGCATGAAAGCTTCGACGCGAAAAATATCAAAGCTATTGTCGTGCTACTTATCGTGTTCAAAGCTTTTCCAGCGTGTCATTCCGCCAGAAAAATTAATCCGCACATATCACTGATTTCATCATCCGAAGGTTGCATCCTTTGTAAAGTACTTAAAAGTGTTGTATGGTTAGAGCCGGTAGTGATAACGCCAGCCGATGGCATTGACGACGCTTTTAGCGAAGGTTTATGAAGGCACTCCGCTATTATTGCGACAAGGGATTATATGGAACGAGACCTCATCACGGATCCAGGTACATGTAGGCCTACAGTGGGGATCATCTGTCAGCGTCGGTACTTACTTGGCGACTAATGATGTCTGCCAAAACATCTCAGGTCGAGCCATTTGCGAATAAATTTCCCGACCACGTTATATCATAATAATCATATTTTTCAAAACCC
The DNA here is from genome assembly GCA_002633025.1 of Notospermus geniculatus. Classification (NCBI taxonomy): domain Eukaryota; kingdom Metazoa; phylum Nemertea; class Pilidiophora; order Heteronemertea; family Lineidae; genus Notospermus; species Notospermus geniculatus. The sequence continues at coordinate 1,558 of NMRB01006313.1, forward strand.
GCCTAACAAATTTCTGATTCTGAAGTTGGCTAATAAATTTAAACTTTTCATAAAAAAATCATAAAATGTCTCATCCTTCATCACCAAGGCTCAAATTATAATCTTTTATGAAAAAGAAACCTTGCAAAACCTCTCGCCGAAGTTGCATAAAGCAGCTCGATCCATTGGCTTACGTTATGTTCGCCAACACAAAACAGATCGATCTATATTGAGTTTTTTGCGTAATCCCCAGTTTCTTCTTGCGGGACAGGAAGACCGTCCTAACAGTTGGCTTCCACAACAAGAAGTCGCTTTGATGCAGAGCGGGACAACCGACCAATCACAACAGTTCTCTCAATTCTTTTCTTAGCCAATCCAGGCCTTTATTAGAAGTCGACCGCATTCGAAGGCACAACTACATGTGGCGATAGTGTGGTGATTATCACGCCCGCTTTCAGGCGGTATGCCGCGGATTCGAATCCCGGACCATATGAGATTAAGCATCCCAAGCTCTTCACGTCCGTAACACGTAATGGGACAGTAAACCGAGGTGACTTGCGCCTTATGCCTTTGCAAAGGCAGTAAGAGACCCATTCCGAGTGAGGAACATGAGTAGCTTGAGTTGATGTTCTTCCACATTCATCAGGGCATCGGCCCCGATGGAAAGATCTATAACAACACAATACCAGTGACTGACAGTCAATGGCGGCACGTATCAGGTACCGGTACATCATCACATCAGTGAGGTGAAGGAAATGAACGATAAACGTGAATGATACGAAATGGCGCCACATAGCATTCAAATCGCAGCCCCAGGACAGATTTATGGATGGAGTTCAGACGTCAATGTTCTTTGTGTTTATCGTTTTTTTCTTAACCTCCGTATTACGTGTATAATGTATGTATGACAGTCTAGGAAAACCCGGCGGATGNTAGCATATTCTACCCGTGGGCCGTAGTATGGAGGAGTGTGTTTTTTTTTGGGGGGGGGGGTAATTATTGGGGTTACACTTGACACTTGTGTTTTGCAAGCTAGGGCTACGTTACGAAGTATGGCGAACACTTTTATTTGCACCCTCATTGCCGCTAGGCGCTCGCATCATGGTCCATGCCGCATGTTGCCATGATGATATTGGCAGGCCTAATTATACATGATTTACATGCATTCCCATGCCAAATAAACGAAAAGTCATATAATACACGATGAAAAAAATGAGAAAGGTAGAAGAAAAAAAACAAAATACTAATGAATGGAGGCGAAGAAAATTTACACGCCCCGCGTATCGAACCCGAGACCTTATACATGTACTCTACGGGCAGGCTGCTTTGCCACTCGGCCACAGCGACTGTGCACACTACGGCGCGCTGATACGCATGAATGTATTGTTTGGATATGTCAGGCGGCGCAGTAGGGAGAATTTAGAAAGCAATCGAACAAAACTGCTAAAAAAAGTAAAATTGTGACCACAACAAAGTTCTCTTCGCAAAATCAACCACCCGTTGCATCAGGATATGGTATCCTCCATTATCACGCCGAATTTCGAGGCAAAACAAAGCTTCTAAGTGTGAGTTTATTGAGCCGACTTCCAGTATTATTATATAGATAACTTACCGATAATGCAGACGGTAAAAACGATTGAATAAGCAGCAATGAAAAGTGCCCGGATGTGAGGAACAGAGAAAGGGTTAACCCAGCCGCCGCTAGCATCCGTCTTGTCCGAACAATTCGGAAGCCGAACGGTCGCATTAAGCGTCCCGTTAAACACCAAACACGATTTAGTCCCATTATTATCGATGTTAGAATCCGCAAGCGATGAATTCTTAACATTATCCATTTTCAATTGTATATATTAGCACAATATAAACGGAAATCAAATATATTCATTCAAAACTTTCGCACACTCCTATCATCTCGTATGAAAAACTTTAATCCAAACGTCGATAAGCGCAGACGATACTCCGTGTGCAAATGATAATCACTTCGTTGTACTTTTCTGCAATATTGGCTCGTTATGGTTATCTAGATCGCTATCGATGACGCCCACATTCCGAATTCAGCCGCTCTCCGCCGTGGTTTCGCCCGTTTACCGCGGTATTGTTTAATGAGTAAGCCCTCGCATCTTCGACATGAGCGACAGGGAATCTTGTGTGATCAGCGCTGGCCTTCACAACCTCAACCTTGAACCAAAGATGGTGTCAGCATCAACACCGACCATTGCGGCCACCCGTCGAACGATTTTTTCCCAGGTCCACAATATCCCTTCGTGGAACATAACGGTTTCACTCAATTACAATAGGAAATTATAGCCTACTCATCTAGAAAATAAATACACCTGTTACAATTATCCCTTGTGGCGTACGGACGGACTTAATCGTCCAGAAACATAAATCAATGTGCTTTTCGTGAGATTGTCCAGGGCAGCTGCCGATTTCAGGATATTGCGCTGATTGGTATTAGCGCGGCCAAATGATGTTTTGTCTCATAACCGTCCACGTATATTTGTCCAACACTGTATAAACATCGATTTCATGCTTTTTTGTAGTCATTGAATGGCCCGTGTAGAAGCCTCCTTCACTAGCATCTCTCACATGTGCAACATTGCGTGAGATTGTATTTTTACGTTACGCAAACAATCGCAGAAATTATCGCAGAAATGTCGCAGAACTGTCGTAAACTTAACGATAATCAGCGCTTTTTGGCGTTCACTTGCTGTTGTTTGCGACAATCTGCGACAATCCTGCGCCAGGAGAAGTGATGCTGGCAAGCGATCTCAGCGCCTTAAGCCACTCTCACACGTGCGACAGTTGGCCTGCGTTATAACTGCGATAGACAATCGCAGGTGTACTGTCACAAATTAACGCAAATTATCGCAGACCTTGCGATAATATTGCAGGCAATCGCGTATAATCGTGAAATTTTGGAAACGTTCAAAAAATTTAACCTTGTCGCAATTTATCGCAAAGCAACCGCAGATTGTCGCAAAATATCGCACAATGCCGCAAAAAATCGTTTATAACCCCCAATGATCGGTGTCGACTGAAGAGGCTGCAGACCGAAAACCCGTATTGTCGCAAGATTGTCGCAGCTATAATCGCAGATTGTCGCAAACAACCGCAAGTCAACGCCAAAAAACGGTCATCATCGTCAACTTTACGACAATTCTGCGATACGTCTGCGACAAATCTGCGATAATTTCTGCGATTGTTTGCGTAACGTAGAAAAATACAATCGCACGCAAATTGTCGTTTCATTCACGTCTGCATTGGATGAAATAAGTTAAAATATGTTTATATATGGTTAATTGAAACAATGGAATTATTTCAAATAATTTTTGTAAACTATTAAATTCCCGTATGGCGCCCCATACACATTGCACTATTATTTACATACCATCAAGTTAAGAGAACAGAAGATGAGACACATACTTGTGTCGCCCTTTCAAGACCCCTGCCCTGCGGTAATAGAGCAAGGCTCGAGTTTCAGACACTAATTATCCAGCGACATGAGACCAATATATGAGAAAGCAAAGACTCTTGTTCGATATTCAGTTCTGCAAAACGATAGCCAGACCGGCCCTCCAGTGTCCAGACCTGGCTGCCTCATATGTCTAGGAGAAAGCAACTACTTGTATTCCAACACGATATTCAAGCTGCAAAATAATACCCCGACTGACTGTGCAACGTCCAGGATTGGCTGCCATTTTGCTTAAAAACAACCCAACAAAAGAACACACGGCAAGCAATTTTATGGTAGCCACAGAAACTGCGAAGTGTGCGGTACTGCAACAGCAAGAAGCATGAGAAACCGTGAAGTCAAAATGAAAGTAGGACTTGCTGAGAAATTAGCAAACCGAGTTTCGAGCCAACAACGATAATCGCCGAACAATGAACGCACGGGAAGGCAACGGCTACAAGCAACGAAAATTTGTTTTAACGCTAACAGAATTGCTTCACGAAAGTGTTGTTGACAGGAGCCGTTTTAAAGACGATAAAAAATGAATAAAAATGGAAATTATTATTATTATTATTATTATTGTTTGACCCCGTCCTATTTTGTGGAATTTTTCAGTTAGGGACCACGAATTAGTCCTTTCCCAAGATTCAGGTTACCTCATGGAGGAGATAGAGAAGGCAATTCCTAAACTCAGGCCCGGTTGCACCAGCTATGCTCGAAGTTAAACCAGGCCAATGGCCCGGTTGCTTAAGCTAACCTCAAAGTCGTTCTCAACCTCAAATTGTAATGGCAAATCGTATTGCTTAGTTGAGGTCAACCTCAAACGTAACTTTGAGCATAGCTGATGCAACCGGGCCTTTGAGTTGCTCATCACACTGTTCTAGACATGTTTATCCGAAGATGTCAACGTTTCGCCTGGGTGTCGTTGGAGGCGAAACGTTCACAACCTTCCCTATTACAGTGCTAAAGATATTCTATAGTCTGTAGATTTCATGGTAACTGACGAGCCCAGCGGCAATTTTATCCCTTGTTATCTATGACGTGCGGAAACCGATCTTAGTGAACCGACGTCCGCGATACAATGCTGTAGGAAACGAGAGACATGTTCCTTCCTGCCGAAGGAATCCATTTATCCAAGATTTTTTACGACTTTTTTGATTTGCAGGGATGTTCGGCGCACGCAATGCATGTAACTATAATGGCAAAGCATTGTGTTCATACCTGCTTCGTGGAATTTGTAATCGCTGCAGATTTCAAATGTTCATTTACGCAAGATTCAATACACCATATTTAAAAATCTAACTCGTAAAAATGATATAATTGCGTCGCAAATCATCTTGGAGTATCACCAATGTGCTTTATGGGAAGCGATTAAGTGAACACCAATGAACAATATGAATACGTTTACACATTGTATAAAGATAAAAATATCGAAAAGTAATCTGATATCCAAAATAGAGCACAAAAACGACACACAAAATGACAGTTTAAAGTAAAGTCGTCTCCGATATTCGCAAATTTTCGACCCCAACCGGGGTCTTCCTCAGGCACTTTCTAGTAGAGATCCCACAAATGAATGAGCTGGATCCTAATTGTGGGAGAATGAAGAAACCCTGAAAAAATAGGAAAACGTGAAAAGTTTATGTTGACCTAAACTTTTCACCTAAATTTTTCACGCCTTCCTATTTTTTCAGGGCTTCTTCATTATAACTATTCGCCCACAATTAGGATCTAGCTCATTCACTTCTGAGATCTCTACTAGAAAGTCCCTGAGGGGAAGACCCCAGTCGGGGTCGAAAATTTGCTAATATCGGAGTCGGAAAGTAATTGAAGCAACACCTGAACAATCAATTTGCAGGCAATGTTAGTTCCACTATTGGCAATCCTCCCGTGAGAGTCGTCTTGTGCAAGTTTCCTCTCTATATCGTGCTGTGGGCAACTCAGCCAGGGGATTGTGAATGGACAGGGGGAGCCACGGTGACAGTGGTTCGGGTCTCCGATTAGCGGTCAGAGAGTCCAGGTGTAATGTATAAGAATGCCCCCCGTATGACAATGCCCGCTTTATTGTTCGGCGGACACTCAAATACANGGGGGGCAGTGAAAAACATTACACCTGGTTCGAATCCCACTCTGGCGTGAGACTTTGGGCAAGTCTCTTTCCCTCACTGGCCTCTCTCCTCCCAGGTGTATAAATGGGTATAGGCCTACCTTTCGGAAATGCTCAGATTGTAGCGTTGAATGAGCAGCTCATCTGAGTTCTACTGAAAGCTTTCAGGATAGACTGGGGTTAAAGCAAAAATAGATATCGCTCGCTTATCTATTTTTGGTTAAAGTGTAATGTCGGATGACACCTCTGTATCAGACTATAAACTCAAACTTTTTTGACAGCCGTTTGTGGCACTGGTCATGGCATAAGTCGTGAAAGGAAACCAACAATGTTGAATTGCCTATCGAGAGCCAACCCGCACGAGATAATTCGTGGAGACGCGCCTTTAGTTTAGTGTTGAGCTTAGCCCCTATTTTAAACCCAAGCAATCAAAACAAGCATTATATCAGCTCAGCCTTCACATTAAACTCCAGTGTGTCATTCGATATGTCATGTTTTCAAATTGGATTGTCAAAAAAATCAACACTGACTTTTTATCGCATTGCAAAATTGGGAACTTGTAAATGGAACAGGGTTCTATTAAGCGCCAGTTCCAGAGTCCTACTCACAGATACCTAATCACAAAAAGGTATTCTATAGAGAAGTGCCTTGACCCGACCATAAACAGGCTAATACTGTCAGTTTGCTGCACTGAAATATTTAAGGAATCGAAAGTTTGCTGCACTGAAATATTTAAGGAACCGAAACTTGTTTTTTTTTGTCATGTAATCATTTTGGGAGCTACATTTTCCAGAAAAATGTGGTGAATTATTGTAGCTGCACGAAGATTGGATTTCATAAGAGCAATGTTCTGGAAAAGCTGGCATTCTCTGATAGTAGCCTATTACCAGCAAAAACTACCAACTGATGGTATTCATTACGTTATCCCTTGCCAAGTGCGCATTCTATTCACATCTGAATTAGCACATGACAATGAAAAGAAGATCTGACTCGGAAGGTTCTTAGAAGCAGTCAATACGATATGGAGAGATTGACTTTTTTTCACCATTTTACATTGTGTACACACAAAGTGGCTTCAAAAAGATGTCAGAAGCATAAACATCTGCTAATGAAGATAACCGAACGAAGTGTCCCAGGTGATACTATACGCGTTATTCCAACCTCAAAAAACATTCCATTAGGACAGAAGTTTCCTGCCTGATTTGAGCGGAATAACATATTGCATGCCTTTGAATCTCCGAGACTAAAGCTGAGGAGGAGTTCTTGTAAAAGCAAGGATAACCGATTATTAGTTTGGCACTGTTATTTTCTGCATACTATTTTTTTATTAGTAGATTGGTTCATGTGTAATGACTGAGAATGCCTCCCGTTTGCCACTTTATTTTTGGCGGACACTCAAAAACGGAGAGATGTGTTTGCATGCCTCCCCCATTGTCACCGTTGTGGCTTACTGCGTCAGTCTTTTGTTGGGGCATTGGCATACGGGGGCAATGAAAAATAGGGAGTTTTCGCAAAGCCCCCGAAACACCGACGCGAACGTGAAACCCATTGTTCGATGCCACGAAGAGAGCACCGAACAAAAGGATACACATTCGCGTTGGCGTTTCGGGGGCTTTACGAAAACTATTACACCGGGTCTCACCGCTATTGAGACTGGGTATCGCCTGCCATCTATTATCACGTGATTCGCCGTAACGCAATCGATTCAACCAATCAGCGCGTTTTCTTTCTGCTGCTTCGGGGCAGGTCACCTACAGTTAACATTGGGATGCTCAGGCACGGGTCAAAATGACAAATCCATGAAACGTCTTGAAGGCCATCTTGTCATATCACCATATATTTAGACCCTACCGCAAGTTATGGAATTATTTATGCAAAGAAAACGTGTCATGATTGAGACAGCTTCTGATGTAAAAGCCGGCATATCATGTTAACGTGACCCTGGACTGGTCACGCGTCGGCCTAATCATCAAGGATGCAAACGTGTGATAAGCGATCTCGATGTTCCTCCCAAGGACAATGAGGAACCCGCACACTAACGTCACAACGTGGCGCTGCGAGCGATGTGACCGAAATCTCTTTTTTCTAACGTTATTTCCATTTATTTCTGGCGTGAAAATAAACCATTTGTGTTGGTCGCATGGCAGTAAAACTTACATCATCGTGTAGCAGATGAAATTTTCTTTTAAACTCATTCCTTTTTTTCTTAAAATTAAGAGATCCGATAGCGATAAGGACAACGTCATTTGTCTCATTCTTCCTGTAGAAAAATGTACAGGAAATTTTTTCATGACGCAACGTCAACACCTAAAATGACGTCAATGACGTCGTTTCGGTACAATCGCTTGCAGCGCCGACCTGTCGGGATATACCGCAGGGCGGGTTCCTCATTGCGGTTGACATGCACCATGATAAGACATGTAAGACTTATCCAATTTATTACGGGCTCAAAGCGATTTAGAGGGCATTGTTTGTTTGATTGAAGTACATGTAGTCAAATCGGCCTCCTTTGCATATTATGAAGTGTTTCTTTTTTTATTTCACGGTGAACCTGGAACAGACCAGCAGTTCTGCTGAGACCGTGTCTTATGCTTTTAAACGAAATTTAAAAACCCATTTTTATCGAATCACCTTTTCATAATGTTTTAGTTCATCATTACGACATTTAGACACCCATTTTTTATCGAATTCCCTGTCATAATGTTTTAGTCATAATGTTTTAGTTCAGCGTGATCACAATGTTTTATTAGTATCTTTTTTTTCAGTCTATATTGTTTGTGTAATCCATTGTAAAGTGCCTTTGAGCTGTATTTATACTGGGAAGGGCACTGTAATATATGGAAAATAATAATAATAATAATTAGCCTACGTCAACGAAGTGAATGTTGAACTGCCGAAGACAGTCAACAAACCATATTGAATGGTAGAAATTATAACCAGATCAATTACTTGAACTGGGAACCATGCCCTTGCTCACCTCCCTTAACAGCAAGTCTAGCGTGGCAGTGTTGGGACACCACTGCTGCGAAGATACGCCTAATTATTATAATCACAACTCTGCCAAAAAAGAGAAAATGAATAATGAATGATTTTGAACACCATTTCCAGCAGCTTTTATGCATCTTCGAATTTGTACCATTTGTTGTGCCCCATTGTGACAATCGATTCCGAAAAACCATTCATTTGTCAGGTTTCCCTGCATCTTACGGGAATGTGCTTGGAGGTTGATTTAACGTCTAAGAATCCCGATATGAATACACAGGAAATAAATTTGCATATCACGATCAACGACGGGATAGTTCAAAGTCTGGGAAATGCGACATAAATTGGTTTAACCAGGCCGGAGGTCTGGGGGCACCGTCTGAACCAACCTAGCACTCTAAGCGTGATCAGTCAACAGATACCTGTTATAATGGATTAGCTTTCGAGGACACAGTTGGGGCGGAGAGAGATGAACAAGGCTGTCACCATCCACAACAGGATAGTTCACAAGTCCGGGAAATACGACAAAAATGCGACAAATTGGCCAGGAGGCTAGAGGCAACTTTTGAACGTCAACACTCTTTGTCATCAATCAGTCCTGAGATACAAGGAATGGCTTTTCGAGAACACATTTGGGGCGGAAAGAGTAACTTGCCTTTCAACAATATCATGTATTCTACGGGACCAAAAATAGATAACGTATCTATTTTTGATGGGACTCAACATCATGACCAGTGACGACGAATGTCACGTACCCTCTACTTTTTCTGATGTTTTCTGTCTCAGTAAAACAATTCCTTACTTCCGCTTTGAAGCTTTGAATTATCGAGCCAGGATTTAGCGCGTTAAAAAGGGCCAAATGCATTTTAAGGCTGTCCCAGCTTAAACAGCGTTCAAACACTACTTAGGCCCTACACAGTGGCATGACTTGCATGGATTTCTGCATTATACTGAAATTAATAAGTTGGCCTTACACGCTGTTTAAGCTGAGTCACCATTTAAGTCGGCGATACAATCTTGACGAAGGTAATGTACCTTGCCCTATAGCAATGCCCCTTCAGTAGGGAATTTTCGCAAAGCCCCCGAAACGCCAACGCGAATGTCTATCCTTTTGTTCGGTGCTCTCTTCGTGGCATCGAACAATGGGTTTTACGTTCGCGTTGGCGTTTCGGGGGCATTGCGAAAACTCCCTATTGACCAGCTTAACCACGATCGGCTGACGTCATGATGCACGTGGCAAAATGAACACAACAATCATTTTTTTACCAGAACAATCGTTCCTCCTAAGCAAGGTCTCCCTTGAATTGTGTGTAAAGCACTCATCTCATTTTTCACGTATTTGCCTGATTAGCAATCAACAGCGTTCCTCTACGATCCAGGAAAATAAAAAGAGATGTACTAGGAGAAAGATTTGGTCATAAATCGCACTGCTAATATGCCATTAAACCAGCTTCGTAGGCGAAGGAAGAGATTAGAGGACGATGCTCACGAGAGATAAATCTACTAGCATCGTCAAAAACCCATCCCATCAGAGGATCACTACCGTATGCATGACAACTTGATACCTATCGTTTACTTGACGGTGTTCGAAGTTTTTATGATTGTACAGTTATACATACTGTCACAATCACCGATTGATAGAACTGAGCAGTTCTCGAAACGCCACCTGCGAGAAAAAATAGCTTCCGTGGACAGTCAATGCATTTATTTGCTCTGCTAGGCTATATACATTGTGGTCCATACATTGTAGTATTAGATTTTTCCATCACGACAGAAGCCAGGCATTACTGGCCCAGGTAAGTATGAAAAAGGCCATCTCAAGCTTCTCATGTTCCTCACTTAGACGGGGTCTTCTTACTTGGCCTTACAAAAGCACCTGACAAGGCAAAATGCCCCACGTCTTACTATCCCATGCGATGGACCTGAAGAGTTAGGGATGACTTGATTCCACATAGCCCAGAACCTGTCGCTTGCTAGGCGGACATGATAACCGCTAGACTATCACATGACTAAGGGCCGATTCATACTCGCTTGCGGACCGTCAAGCGCATGAAACTGATCGCAGGTTTCCACGACGTGAATGTGCACACGCAGTGAAATTGATCATAGTCGGCGCAAAATCCGGACGGAGTATGAATCAGCCTTAAGGCTCCTTACGATTGCAACTAATGGTGGCCCATGCATAGGGGTCCTGCATTTTATCTGTGGTGTTTACTTTATACATTTAATTTTTATGGTTCCCGATCACTAAGATCGGGAACCATATTGTTTTTGGTCATGGTGTCTGTGTGTGTGTGTCTGTGTGTGTCTGTGTGTGTCCGTCTGTCACGCCTTCATATCTTATCTCCTTCAACAGCTACAGCTCTGGTAACACATCCTACCCCTAGGTTTGTCAACATGG
>NMRB01006314.1:0-12440 GCA_002633025.1 Notospermus geniculatus
TTCCAGGAGGATGGGAACTCCGAGAACCTGACTGCTGTGCCACAGATTCAGAGTACTGAGTCATACCCCTCCATGCCCTTTCTTCATTCAATTTCCATTTTCTGATGTAGGGACCATCAAATTTGCTGTCAAGCAAATTTCACAGTTCTAGTTTTCATTTCATTTTTTCATCAAAGAGGTATGTAAGACTGACTTTATGATGTCCTTGGCTGCTCTTGCTGACTTATTTGGCAGTGACGCTTCATAAAGACAGTGCAAGCTTGGAGGAATTAATTCCTCCAAGGTGCAAGCAACCATAGCCAAGATGTGTTCCCTGAACACACTTAAATTCACGTCTGTTAGAATTTAATAATAATAAGCAAGAAGTCAATCTCCAGAATTCACGAATTTTCGACCCAACCGGGGTCTTTTTCAAGTGGAACTTTGAAAAAGATCCCGGTTGGGGTCGAAAATTCGTGAATTCTGGAGATTGACTTCTTGCTTATTATCATTTTGTGTGTCAATTTTGTGCTATTCTGTATCTCTGTTAGAATTTACACATTTTATACCACAGCCCCATGTTCCAGTGTGGTGAAATAAGGAACCCATACCTGGCTGGATGCCCGAAAAAGTGAGGAGTATCATGAACTCTTGGTGGACAAAATAGGGTGCATACAACATATTGGTGCGAAGACCATGTGTGTTGAATGTCACCCGCCCTTTTTTACCAACTTATGCTATGTACACACTATCACGATTCAGGCCACGATTGAAATCGTGGTCTTAATCGTGGAGTAATCGTGGCGATCCTATCAGGTCGTATCGGATCTTTAGGTCAGTCGTGGCAATCGTGTTGATCGTAGGAAAGTTTTGGCCGGTTTAAAAATTTGCTTCGATCAACACGATTAATTTGTTAATCGTGATCATCGCATCAGATCGTATTAAATCGTACCAAGCGCGAGAGATCGCATCTAAAGCCTAGGTCACAAATGCACCGGGCCCCGTACGATTTTCCCCACCCAGCGGCTTGCTGCGGATTTTAGAGACTGAAACTCGGATCTAAGATGAATCATGCCGAAATCGCCTCAATAGATAGGCGGAAAGTAGGCTGGATCAAACTGGGCACCGTAGAAATTGGCCAAAATGTCTGTTTTTACTCGCCGTACGGGCCCAGGAGTGGATATGTGACTGGGGCTTTATCGTGCTCACGAATCGTGGTGATCGGGATCAATCGTGGACTAGACGAACACCACGCTCTGTTGAGATGCGCCGTGTATTGCATCTTCCCTTCACACTACGTGATACTTGGAGGTGGTCTTGAACCAAATTCATGATTCAGTTTTTTGCTGTGTTCACACTATCACGATTCAGGCCACGATTGAAATCGTGATCTTAATCGTGGAGTTATCGTGGCGATCCTATCAGATTTTATCAGATCTTTCAGATCTTGAGGTCAGTCGTGGCAATCGTATTGATCGCATAAAAGTTTTGAACGGGGGTTCAAAAATTTCCTACGATCAACAACATTGTCACGAATGCCGTCACGATTGCCCTCAATATGTGATAAGATCTGATACGATCTGATAGGATCACCACGATTACTCCACGAATAAGACCACGATTTCAATCTCGTGGCACCATTCGTGCCACCCCCTGAAATTGACCAATCGCGACCATGTCGCATCCAAGCGCATCAGAACGTATCACCTCGTATCCAAACGTGAAACTTCAGAGAAGTAAACAAATATTCCACGATCAGTTACGAATGGCCAATCGTGACGTTCGTAGCGGACCGCGCTCTAGTGTGAACATAGCATTATCGATTTGGTCACACACAATGCCATGACAGCCAGTATTGAGTGGCGAGTGGACAGGACAAAATACATGTATCTAATATGTTTGATTTTGGGAAACAGCTACTGGCTTACTGTTTCTATCTGACGCCATACCCCGGCCGTTCACATCAGGATTTGTGCAGATTTTTATCTCCAGCTCCTGGCCTAGCACACATACTGGGATAATTTGGGATTTCTGTCGTCCGAGTGACGAATCTCTACTTCTCGCAGCATCTGCTAGGCTAAAGAGGAGATTCCATTAGCCAACTGCTTTGATGTTTATAAACATATATGTTCTAACAGCCGTGAATAGGCCTACAGTCTGGAATAGCTGATTTCTATTTTAAGGACTACCGGTAATCTTTTTTCAGCTGGGTTAGTTTTTACCCCTCGGCCTGCGGGCGGCCCGAGGGGTATTGTCATCCCCTGCGGCGTCCGTCCGTCCGTCGGTCCGTCTGGATCCGTCTGTCCATTGACGACGTCACCACTCTAGCACGTTCAAATTAAATCGGATTTTCCTGATTTTTGGTTTAAAGGTATATATATATGGGTCCTCCACGAACCTATTGATTTTTGGCCGAATCGGACTTTCCATTTGGCCACCAGGGGGCGCTTTGTGAACACGACGTTACCGCTCTAGCATGTTCAAATTTAATCGGATTTTCCTGATTTTTGGTTTGAAGGTATATATGTGGGTCCTCCGCGAATCTATCGATTTTCGGTCGAATCGGACTTTCCATTTGGCCACCAGGGGGCGCTTTGTGAAAACGACTTTACCGCTGTAGCACGTTCAAATTTAATCAGATTTTCCTAGTTTTTTGTTTAAAGGTATATATGTGGGTCCTCCACGAACCTATCGATTTTCGGTCGAATTGGACTTTCCANGGGGGCGCTTTGTGAAAACGACTTTACCGCTGTAGCACGTTCAAATTTAATCAGATTTTCCTAGTTTTTTGTTTAAAGGTATATATGTGGGTCCTCCACGAACCTATCGATTTTCGGTCGAATTGGACTTTCCATTTGGCCACCAGGGGTGCTTTGTGAAAACGACGTTACCGCTCTAGCATGTTCAAATTTAATCGGATTTTCCTGATTTTTGGTTTGAAGGTATATATGTGGGTCCTCCACGAACCTATCGATTTTCAGTCGAATCGGACTTTCCATTTGGCCACCAGGGGGCCCTTTGTGAAAACGACGTTACCGCTCTAGCAAGTTCAAATTTAATCAGATTTTCCTGATTTTTGGTTTGAAGGTATATATGTTGGTCCTCCACGATCCTATCGATTTTCGGCCGAATCGGACTTTCAATTTGGCCACCAGGGGGCGCTTTGCAAAAACGACGTTACCGCTCTAGCGCGTTCAAATTAAATCTGATTTTCCTGGTTTTTGGTTTAAAGGTATATATGTGGGTCGTCCACGAACCTATCGATTTTCGGCTGAATCGGACTTTCCATTTGGCCACTAGGAGGCGCTTTGCGAAAACGACATTACCACTCTGGCACGTTCAAATGTGGTGGAAAGGTGTATGTGTGGATCCTTTACAAACGTATCTATTTTCGTCACATATCATTACACATGCAACGTTCAATGAACACATAATTCAATTTACACCCACAGCCGAGGGGTCTTAAGTGCGAATAGCACGGTATTTTCTACAGAACCAATCACAAGATTTCTAACATCACAAAATATCAATCTGCCCGGTCAGCATTGGAATGTATCAAATTATGCATAAATTATCAGTCACGCTGCAGGGTCCTCCTCTACTTGGCAAGCACCAATGTCTGTGGATGCAACTACAGAAATAGAAAGGCCAGGGCAATTCCATTGTATACACTATACAAACCACCTTCTACGGCATACAGATCGGCCAATGAGGAACCGGAGGAACTAATCCATGACGTGGCGCTGATGATCAACTCAGTCTAAAATTTGACGTCGAAAGTGAGGCTAACGTTATTTGCCATTTAATTCTGAAAACTACACCCTATTTCCAGATCTGAAATAAAGTAATCCATTGAATTTCGAATTTCGCACGTTTGACATCAAGTTTAGGACTGACTCAATGTATCTGAATGTTTTCAAGCGAAAATTCAAGCGGGAACATGTTGAATTTTATCAATAAAATTGAGTAATTTTAGCGTAAAGAACAGATCGAAGAGCAACGTCACTGATTCTGAATGACGCACGACGGAACGACGTGCGACGTCAAAGAGGTTTTCAACGTCGCGGCGCATGCGTTTTTGAGTAAAAACTGAGTTGTTCCCCAGCGCCTCCTTTGGGCACTCCGGTTCCCCATTACGACGAATATACATAGGTTTATTCATACATGTTGTAGAGGGTGTCTTGATACATCTTCATATCCAGTAAGAACACGAAATATGGTTATAGATCAGTTCAAATTAGGTCGTCGTTTATGACGTCATGGCGATTTCTTGGCAACCCGCACATGCGCAGTGGCCATTTTCCTTGACAACGCGGAGGCTGGTGTGTTAACATTGGTTTCAAGGAAGGATTCCGGCAATCGGCAGCATTTTTGGTGGTTCTCTTCGATATTTCTGCAGGGGAGCCCTTAATTACACTGTGAACGGGTCTGGTAACAGTTGAGGAACTGAAAAATCACTGGTTTCCCCGCTGGTTTCCCAAAGTTTGAGCGAAGAGTGGTGTGAATTCGCGATCGACCGGCCACCATGGCCACGTGCATCGCCATTTTTGTCAATTCGGAGCCCCAACCTGGGCGACTTTTTCTGTAAATCTCACCCGATTTTCGTGATGGTAACGATTTTCAGGAGCACCAGGTGAATATCTCGAGGACCCACACACTTATAAACAGAAAGCTGGGCGAAAAGCCCACAGAAAACGGCAAAATGTGCGACCCACCGGCAAATCCTTCGTTGAAAGCCATTAAAACATCGACTTCCGGCTTGGACCAAGGAAAACGGCAAAATGCGCATGCGCGAATTATCCATGGCAATGACCTAATTACGAAGTTTGATCTCATCTATTGATTGAAATCGATTTGATTCTCATTAATTTGAACGAGTGATTTTTTGAACAGAAAATTTCTTGTTGTTTTCACTGTTAAGTATCCATCATCGGTTTAAGACTCACTAGAAGATCAATTTCACCCTCAATGGAAGCATGCGAGAAATCAACATTAACAAGCAGTGTTGATTTCAAAAGGCCCAATCGAATCAGCTCCCTCGTATTCAAGATGTTGGGAGAGAGTGAATTTCACCTGATTGTGTGCACAATTTGATGATACGTTTTGTTATGATTCCCGATCACTAAGATCGGGAACCATATTGTTTTTGGTCATGGTGTCTGTGTGTGTCTGTGTGTCTGTCTGTTCAGTCTGTCACACCTGTAACTTTGTTCCTGCAAGAGCTACAGACCTGATGTGACCTATCCCCAGGTAACATGACCTGAGCTTCAAGATGGAATGAAAATTTCAGGTCTCCGATACCTGGTTCATGGTGAAATTGATATATCAAAAGTTGAGATTTTGTCTGTCCCACTTTTGTTTCTTGAATAACTTGTCTCCGAGGCCAGCTAGAGCACTGTTTATGACCCTTGGCAAGATACTGGCATCAACGAATTTATTGTCCAGTGTCAGCATCATAATGATATTGATATATCAAATTTGATATTTTGACATATCGGGAAATCTGCCACAGTAGGCCTAAGCAACTTGAAACTGGTATCACAACATCATAGTTCATCCACGGATGTTATTGCAACTGAAATTTTCAGTTTGCACCTGCTCGGTCGCATGATATATCATGGTGAGATTTGATATTCAAATATTCAAATTTGATAACATGACGTAAGTCAGAATCTCGTGATGGTAAAAGCCTAAAACCTTCACCTATACCTTGGTTATCAAGGATGAGCTTTCAGATTAAGCAATGACCTTGAAGGTCAGAGGTCAAGGTCAAGGTCAAACAGTTCTAAAGCTCAAATCTCCTCGGTATTTCAGGAGAAAACGAATTAGACGCCTGAATTAACCATCCCCGATAGGCTTATATCAGGGATCCTGTTCCAGTTACGCAATACTTCTCAAGGTCAGATGTCAAGGTCAAGGTCACAGTCAACCATCACAAATAACATGAGACAGAACCTGCATGGTGATGGTGGAAGCCTAAAAACTTCATCTACACCTAGGTTATCAAGAATGAGCTTTCAGATTACGCAATGACCTTGAAGGTCAAGGTCAAGGTTAACAGTTCTACAGCGCAAATCTCCTTGGGATTTCAGGAGAAAACGAATTAGAAGCTTGAACTAACCATCTCCTATAAGTTTCATCAAATATGCCTGTTCCAGTTACGCAATACTTCTCAAGGTCAGAGGTCAAGGTCACAGTTAATTAGCTCTAGAGTAGTAAACTTCTCATCGAAACCATTGGCATCGCTCCGATGTCCTTCTCTTGTTCAGTATCGATTTCCTGCTCGGTTCGCCAACAACTATCCGTCGATGTGGTAGAACCTTTTTTCTGCCCACCACATAAAACGAAAAGTTGCCAGTGTACCTCGCATTTTATGATTTCTGTCGGATTAGAAATATTTTCCAGGAGCTACCAACAATCACAGTCGCCTGATATTTTCAAAATATGGCTATCACTAGCTTTGCGATTTTGCATCATGCGACCACCTCTGCGTCACCTGCAAGTGGGAGAACTCTCGTAGAAAACTGAACTGTGAGTGTCATGCGGCGTCACCTCGTTGGTATTTGCGAAGAGTCGTCCTGAAGGACAGAAAATGTTTGGTAAACTGACTCCGTTGAAAAAGAAAATGTGCCACCAGACTATTGCAATTTCCAATTTTAGAGTCTGGTCCAGATGGTTACTTTCACTTGTAAAACCATCATGGTGGACAATCTATCGACGATGACGTAGAACACAACTACACTACACTGCATGCATGATGCATTCTTTGTAGTGACTAGCCAAATCAGCAAAGCTCCCTTATTTTCAAACTCGTACCCAGGGCTTGGTGAGCTCCTGGGCTCTGGGTTGACGCTTACCAACCCCTGGCATCATATCTGAATTCCGGCCTGTGATTGGTCGCCCGAAATCGTGACTATTATTAGTAAATGAAGCACGCGGGTTGCATAGCGCGATTGTCAATGAATGAAAATGAGATTATAATGATTATAGGCCTAGGGGCCTCATATATAGGCCCCTCGTGCCCTAGTTAGTCGAGCCTACCTACCTTAGAACATCACATATACATCACACTATCTGTTTCGGAACGGCAATTTGCTGACCGTTGATAGCTCATTAGCATAATGCGCGCCACATTGCACAGACGGCGCCACAAGTCGGTGGTTACAATCATTAAAAACCAGGGCCTATTTCAGCAATACTTTTATGTTTTCGACGTTGAAAGTTGTTAATTTCATCGATCTATACTCGAATAAATTAGTAAGTAATTATTTTGAATCATCGGAATAAGGTCACTAACCCAGTTACAATGAGAATTGTGTTCCGTGACAGACTCTTGGTCTGGCGACCTTGCAGTATGAACGAGGGGCTGGCTGCGCGAGACTAAAATAAATCCTGCTCCTGTTAGGGTTGCTTTGATGGTCGCAACAGTACTATTGTCGAATGATCCGCATCGCTTAGACACTCTTATCTACGGTTGGATTGGATGCAATCAACATATGATTTACATATTACATAATTAAGTCATTCGACGGCTTATGTATTGTATGATTTGAAATACATGTGATTAAAAACTGTGTTGTTGAATCAGACGATTTGACAATGAATGCCGGCTATCACCCTTCCCAAGCAGGCCAATCAGATATCACTTGTATGTCACGTGCACGTTCGCCAATAACGAAATGGTCTGCGTGTTATCAAAGTGAGTGCATTCGAAATGACCAGCACCTGCGTTACCGTTTTATTCAATCTAAATGTATAGATATATTTTTACCATTCCGAAACGAATGCACAAAAAAGGCCAAAGAATGTCTGAAATATCTGAAAAAACGGAATGTGATGTTACCTCAGTGGCGATCAAGCCACGAGTTCCTCGCATTAAACCATTCTTGACACTAGAGGACGTTCCAAATAACACCCTCTAGTATCGATCAGCTATCGCCATGTTGAAAAGAAGTGCAGCGCAGTAATATGTGTAACGATTCCTTACCATTGTGAAGCGGTCGCCCGTTCACTCAATAAGCAAGCGTCGCCATGCGCAGTAGATCTCATGATCTAGTGCACGGTTATACGCCCACGGAAGGCATAAATAATATTATACAGGCCTGCTTAGGTCAAAATGAGGCTTAGATGCAAGACACAATAAAAATATTTGTGACGCATGATCATTTTGTGGCAAGATATCTCGAGGTTTTTCGACAGTTATTTTGAGACCAAAGTAGTCCATGGCCG
Organism: Notospermus geniculatus; assembly: GCA_002633025.1. Taxonomy (NCBI): domain Eukaryota; kingdom Metazoa; phylum Nemertea; class Pilidiophora; order Heteronemertea; family Lineidae; genus Notospermus; species Notospermus geniculatus. The sequence goes on from NMRB01006314.1 coordinate 8,209, forward strand.
CGTGCGTTTTGTTTACCCACGTGACCAAACATCCCTCAGATGTTATACACTTATTCCACTTATAAAGTCAAGGGAAATATATATTTATTACTATTCACTTCGGAATTGTGACACATCGATTGCAGGGAGAAGTTTAGGCGTGAATGTAGTTGTTTAAGCGCAAGGTTCTGATTTTCGCGGAGTATCACGGTTGTGATATGCGAGGCCTGATCATATATCCATACGCGGCCGTAAAAATCAAAATGGCGGATGCCGTTCGATGACAGTGTCGATATTGCGTAGAAATTCGGCACTGTGTACAGTTTGGCATTAAACATGTGCCTGGTCAGACAGCGCTAACGAAGACCAGGCACCTCGATCAAACGTAGTCTCGTGCCACCAGACTCTTGCAATTTTCAATTTTAGAGTCTGGTCCATATGGTTACTTTGACTTGTAATACTTTCATGGTGGACAATCTACCTACGATGACGTAGAACACAACTACACTACACTGCATGCATGATGCATTGGTAGTAACTAGCCAATCAGCGAAGCTCCCTAATTTTGAATCATCGGAATAAGGCCACTGACCCAATTACAATGAGAATTTTGTTTTGTGCCAGACCCTCGATCTGACGACCTCGGAGTATGAACGAGGGGCTGGTTGCGCGAGACTAGATCAAACGCTATGAAATTCATATTGTGAAATGTTTATTCATTCAGTACAGGTCATTTTTGGTTACTTTCTGGTCGGTTTACATCTTAGCATATTGAAAAACGCCTGTCTGAATTGTCTGCCACAAATACAATAATGGATGAAATTACTGCTGTGATTGACAGCATTGAGAAACTCAGCCAGCGGCATCATAAAGATTGCAAAGATGTTCATTATGAAAAAAGATAAACCATCGTTCCCTATCAATGATTCAGGCACACCATAGGCAGTTTTACAAATAGAAACAAGCACTAAGAACGTCACGCTTACAACTAACAACATGATGGTCATGCTGTTGAGGCTCTTGGTTGTCGATCCTCCTGAATTCTGCAAGTGCCTCCGCTTATTCCGACTTCTGATGACATTATAGAGGATTGAGACGTTACAGAAGATGATGCAGATGAAGGGTAGGCAGAAGGACACAATGCTGTCAAGAAAATTGTCCGCTGTGAATAGCCGACCCCGAGTGTGAGTGTCAATAAAATCGGCATAAAGACAATATCCAGACTTCGAATTGATTTGATGGAGGAGACGATGACCAAAAACAGCACAATGCATCATCAACACACTCGTAATAGCTATATAGGTCCATTTTCTAGTACAGAGGACCATGGCCTTCAATGGGTAAGTCACAGATATCCATCTTTCGACAGTCACTAGCACCACCATCCAATGAGATGATGACGGGATGACGATAGAGAAAAATGAGTAGAGAGGACAGGCTGCCTCAGTCCATGTATCAAAATCATTCGAGGACAAACCACTATAAAGGTGGAATAATGTTTCCCTCAGAGGTTCACAAAAAAAGGTAGCTGCGTCAGATAAGGCGAGAACTATGAGTAATATTCTGGTTGACTCCTGACCAATCTTGCTAACACTCATCACTGCAATTGTTAATGAATTCAATAATACTCCTGTTATAATCATTGCAGGTACAGTACGTTGCACAATTGACCTCCCAGAATCCGCGTACCTTCCTCGGACGTGGCGCGGAAGGTAACCTTCAGTTCATCGCGGATGGTACGGGTACGTCACGCGTCTGTTGCGTGACGTCGGGTGAATGCCGTTACGTCTTCACTGCATGCCTTCCATGACGCCGCGCCACATCCTAGGAAGATACGAGGATGGTACGTGAATGACGCTGCATGTGGTACGCGGGTGGTGCGCGGCGCGGAAGGGAGGTCAATAGGAGCTGTCAGCGAGTTAACCACCAGGTGTCACTAGGGCCCAATTCAATGCATGTAGCGGACCCAGTCATTATCGATCGAGCAGCGATCATAATAGATTTCCTGTACATTTGGTCCGCTAAGAGTGTGCTGCCATCTGTTAGCAATATGCGCGGCTGACTGCTCCTATTGTGCAACGTACTGTACAAGTATTTCATTAGCATCCATCATTGGCCGCAGTAAGTCAACTAACTCCCAGAATAAATCATCGTAATAGTCATCCTCTTCTCCTTGTACCGGTACCATATTTTTGCCTCCAGTTTCATTAGCGTTCGCAAGAACCTAGAATGATAAAAGTCAATCATTCACAGGAAGTTGTGAAATAGACATTCAGCACTTTGGTTCTCATCTGGAACAGGTCTGGAAAGGCAACGGAAAAAGCAACCTCACATCTGTAAAAGGAAAGAACGTTCCCAGGAAAAACTGTCCGGGGATTCAACAAAAAATCTTCTTACCACTCTTAAATTTCAATAACAGGAAAAATGGTTTGGTCACGCACCTGTAATGAGCGGCCAATGCATTTACCATTAGAAATGGCGAGATGCCCGTGCTCGTAGATTGGTCCCGGAGTTTCGTTGGAAGGAACCGTTCGGACACAACATACCCCTTACCCTAGCCTAATGCTTCAAACCATAAAGTTTTCGTTGTGGGTTGACCATGGTAATAATTTCAGGGTTTGGGGGTACTGAAAATATGGAAAATATGAGAGGTAGTTTCGCACGATATTTCAATGCAGCCACTCCATATCGGCGTAGTAATACACTCAGCCCACTGGAAGACAGGCTTATGATACCATCACTATCAAACTTTCCCATAAGTTGAAAATTATTTTTCTCTTAATTATTTCTGTGTCAAACAGAATATTTAAGTGCCTTTTACTCGATATTATCTATGATAAATGGAGAAAACTGGGTTTTTAAAGATCTACTTTTACCATGTAACCCCGCGCTGATTGGTCAATTCCGCGCTGATTGGTCAATTCCAGGCACGTGACCGTTTCCATAATCATGATGTAGGCCCCTACATGTACTTTAATATTGCACCTCACGGAAAGGCTAGGACGACAATTTTCTAAGCGACATTTTCTTATTCTTACACAGTTATTGACTGTTGAAGATTGTAGTATAGTGTAGTATCATTACAGCAAGTGGCCTACAGCCTTTTTTCTTCTCATAATTTGTATGCAGGTCGAGCAGTGCCCGTTGAAAAAGCAGGGTGCCCAGCTCTCCTAGAGGTGTGTGTAGGCTACTACCATAAAGGAATCAAGCATAATAAAGGTGCAACTTACAAATTTGGCATTTTATATATGTGGACAGTATCCCTTTAAACCGCAACAGATTTGCATTCTGACTCTTTCATATGACAGGCAAGACCCTTTTGCATGTTTTCTGCAAATTTTGTTGAATTCCGATAGGCTGATCTTATGATACAAAAGGACTGAATTTGAGAACCCCACGAACGATGAGAGCGCAGGGTCATCTCTGTACATATGAATATGAACACTAATTGTGCTGAAAATAGCTCTATTATCCTCAGAAATGGAATTCAAGGCATCAAGTTGACAGATCCATGTACCCCGTCACCACAAAAACATTTGAAGCTCGTGCCTATTACATAAAGCCAAAATTCAGGCACTGAGAGACATCTGGTGGCAACAGATGAAGTGTATCCCTCAGTAGGTTCATCGTTCGCAGTTAAACCTTTATGGTTGATTCCTTTAAGCTACTACTGAAACGGCTTAACCGTCTGTGTGCGGCTAGATTTCGCGCTCGCTCCCTTCATCGCTGCGTATTAAGGCCTGGGTCCACACGTGCGTTTTACTCTGCGTTTTGACGCTTCGCCCATTGTTTGGAAGAGAGCGGCGGAAAAGCAAAAGATTTAACGCATCACGCAGCATAAAACGCACATGTGGACACAAGCCCTTACTGCGTTTGTATGCGGCGGCGGATGAAGTATGGCAAGCCAAAGCGGAAAAAATGTCAGGACAGAAAAACCACGTCAGGAATAACAAAAATTTGTCAGAAATCTATAAAATCATGTCAGGATTTGACAAATCTATTCAGGAGTTACAAAAAACATGTTAGGATTTAAAAGAAAACATGCCACTGATTTAATAAACATATCAGAGTCTACAAGAACATGTCAGGATTTTAAAAATCATGTCAGGACGTCGAGTAACATGTCAGAACTTTACAAAACATGTCAGGACTTCAAAGCATCTCAGGAGTTTACAAAACATGTCAGAACTTCACAAAAGATGTCAGGACTTCACAAAACATGTCAGGAGTTTACAAAACGTCTCAGGACGTTA
>NMRB01006315.1:0-12431 GCA_002633025.1 Notospermus geniculatus
TTAAGACCTGTCATTCACTCCCCTCACTGCCTTCCTTAGGACCGCCCTAATTTTTTTGATTAGGCTAGAAAGGAGTAATGCCATAGGGTGTATACGAAGGACACTCTGAGGAAAATGTGAATGTTTGTCTTCAGTATGAATGAGACATTCGCGCAGTTGGATTGTCCTTCTAGGCCTACATGTATATACAGCAGCAGGGAACTGAAATGTTGACGCGAAAACTTTGAGGGGCAATCCCAAACTTGGCTGTACCATCGGACTGACAATTTAGTAGCCATGGGGAGAAAATGCTCGATCATGTGGTGTTTTTCGTGAGCCCGGGTTCATTCGTGAAATTATTGAACTTCAGGATATCCCTGAGAACACACAGCCGTGTGTCAGCTGGAGAAAAAAAGAAGGTGCTAATCATTGATTTTCAGATTGACAGAACAGGGTCTATTTATCGTGTTGAAACTGTAAGTTCCCAGGTTGGCCTACTTAAAAAACCAAAACAATTTCACGTGCTTGTCAAATTTTATTCATACTCCTCCACATGAACCCTACATCATTTCACCATCGGATTCGATACCATCATCAAAATCATCTATAAATTCTATCTCACCCTCCAGTTCATCATCATTTTGAAGAAGTTCATCAGCCATGTTTCTGAAATTACCCCCATTGTCTGGCGTGAGCCCAGCAACTTGAAATGCTCTCGCCGCAGAGTCTGGAGGCACATCCTCCCAAGCACGACTGATGATACCCAAAACATCTGACAGAGGAATTCTGCGACACACACCATTTTCGTCTGTGTTGTCATGCTTCCAATTTTTCCAATGCCGCCTCACTGCAGACTTGAAAGCGCGCATAATGGTCAGATCTAACGGCTGGGAAAGTGAAGTGCATCGCGCAGGGATGTTGTCGATCAACACCCCTGCCTCGACAAGTGGTGTGCAGAATTCCTCTGTCATATGCGGGCGGTATTGGTCCAGAAGCAACAGCTTCTCATTAGGTTCAGTTTCTCCAACGAATGGGAAAAACACGTTTTCTAACCATTGTTGGAGTGTGTCTCCATTTTCCCATCCTGATCTAGATGAAATGTAACACAAGTGTTCTCAGGGATATCCTGAAGTTCCCTGATTTCACGAATGAATCCAGGCTCACGGAACACCACATGAGCCGGCATTTTCTCACCATTGCTACCAATTGTCAGTCCAATGGTACATCCCAGTTTGGGATTGCCCCTCGATGTTTTCACGTCAACATTTCTGTCCCCTCTAGTTGCTGCTGTATATACAGGGGGAAATCCAATTGTGCGAATGTCTCATTCATATTGAAGACAGCGTTCACATTGTTCTCAGCAACTGTCCTTCTTACATTTCTTACGAATCTCCCAACCCGTTGATTGGCATCAGCCGGTAGTGCACTTGAATCCCTCGTCTTCCTGCGACATGAAATCCTCTTTCTTTCCATAAAATGACTGATCCATCCGACTGATGTCCGAAAGTCTGATCTTTCTGGTCTGTTTTCACGGATTTCCTGTTGTCTGTGCGGCTCTAGACCATCCCACCATTCTCGAAATGCCTGCTGTGCATCTCTAACCAGATCAGCTTGGGTAACTGGTAGGGCTCTTTGTCTGTATTCAAGAAACCTCTCATGTACCGCCTCCTCGACCTCGGGCCAGCAACCATCGTGATCCTGCCGAACACGCCTGCGAAATGCATCGTGCTCTGTTTGAGCCATCAGTGTTTCACGATTGGCGATCCATCTCCTGAGTGTTGTGATTGACAATCGGTATTTCTTCGCATACTCTGCGATACTCCGCACCATACCCTGTTCAACTGCAACTTCACAGTCCAATACATGGCGAAGCCGTGCCTCCACAGTATAGCTGTTGTGTCTTCGGGGAAGACCAACAGGAGCTGCCGGTGCTACTCCATCTTCATTATGAACATCGACATCACTCAGCGCAGCAGCATCTGTCTCTTCACCGCTTGAACCATCATCACTTTCCATCTCCGTTGCACCATCAGTCTCTTCACCTGGCAAATCACCGTCACTTTCAATCTCCGTTGCACCATCAGTCTCTTCACCTGGCAAATCACCGTCACTTTCAATCTCCGTTGCACCATCAGTCTCTTCACCGCTTGAACCATCATCACTTTCCATCTCCGTTGCACCATCAGTCTCTTCACCTGGCAAATCACCGTCACTTTCCATCTCCGTTGCACCATCAGTCTCTTCACCTGGCAAATCACCNGGCATCAAAAACCAAATGACTGAGTTTAAACCAGAAATGTGATGGATTCAGCAACCATGAATTACCCCTGGCCGGCCTTTGTGAAACTGATCTGTGGGGACCTATTGCAATTGATCCCTCCCCAAATCAATCCATGGTTCACTGGGCCGAAACTCGCCACGAAAGTGATCTGACTTTTATAGCCTACCATTAGGCCTCCCTTTGTGGGCCTAGTTTTTGGACTTAGAAAATTTTTGGAGAAGACCATTAAACTGTGAACTTCCTGTATATATATACTCTACTTTCATCGATTTAAGACCGGTTCTGGATATTCAAGCCACGCCCATTCTGTATAACTTTGACCTCATGGTTCGAATCCATGAATAGAGCTGTAAGATTGACGTCTAGCCTGCCCCTGTGTGCTATGTTTACATCACAATTCGTAAGCAATGCCTGGATAACCGATGCCGAATGAGTAGGCCTACCGCACTCACTGACCGTGGGTTTTGCATAACGACTAGCAAGGATAACTAGGCCCACCATAGGCCTATACGGGTGTTATTTGTTGAACATTTCTGTGAATTACCCTGTTACGGCATGGTCCCGGAACGACAAAACCCAACGGAAAATTAATCAATCGCACGGTACACAGATTTAAACCACAAATAGCAATCTGTTTATCCGTACTGACAACCACAAGTCACTTTCAGCCCACCAGCACAAGTAGAAAATGTGCGCCAATGAACAACAAGGGGTCGTGGGCCTATTCACGCTGTGCTGCACGGGGGCGGTCACAGGCACTTATAATGAACCGGTCTTAAATCGATGAAAGTAGAGTATATATTTCGTACCACAAGTAAGTACAGTAAATTGTGCAAAAGGTGCAATGTGCTAGATATGTACAAGGTACAATTCTATGGACTAGTCATTATCTTACAAACGTAAGGCCTGGGATAGACAGATGAAAAGTACAATTAATTTAAACATAAGAAAGATACAATTTCCCTAATCTCGTTTTCAGATAATATGGTGTCCATGGAGAGCAATTCTCTAATCTGTAGTCCTGTTTGATTCTGTAAGACATTTCGGTTTTCTAATTTAATCTTTTCAACAATAAGGCTGCCGTTCCAGGATCCTCTGTCTACTACATCATAATTCGCACAAATTTTATTAATGTCCAGGAGGTGACACTTACAAGGTAAGGCTAGGCATTGCCGGGTAATTGTGGGTACAATATTCCAACAAACTTCTTCATTCTGATTGGTCGAACAAAGAAAGAAGCTCCGGCGCCTGTTATAGTATGGAACAAAGGCCTAGTCATGAATACTCTGGGCTGACCTCTTAGAGGCGAGGATAAAGTATGTACTGTATTTTCTTTCACATTAGGTGTGTAATGGGCGTGAAAGTGGGCGTGGTTGATGATAAATCTTAGCCTGTTTTTTTTTCGTCGAAGATTTTCCGGTCCGTCGCGTGTCAAAACTGTTCGATGCCAGTTTGTTCTCACAGTGATCGTCCTGGAATCGCAACTTCCATGTAGGCTATAGGCCTACAAGTACGCTGCAGTTTCCAAAATCGAATATGCAAATTAAGTGGGTTCCAGCAGTCCGATTTTGGCAGATTTTGGAAATGACGGGCAAGGTGACCAAATCGAAGATTTAAAGCCTCATTGTATTGAATTCAGAAATTGCTTACGCCCTCCGATATTAGTGTAGTGTAAAATGTACTATACTCTATCTGAATGCATTAGAGCTCTGCCTGCAGTTTTTTCATTGTGTGCTGAAAACTAGGCCTTGATTCTTTGAAGTACCCGTACGTATCAGGCAAGCATTTTGAGGACCATCACGAGGCTATGAGACCTCTACCTGCACAGTTCTAACACTTTGAAAATGTCGTAAAATTCAATACTGTGAGGCTTTAAAGTAAAAATAATTTTTTTGCAATTTGTTCCCGGTTTGCCGATTTTTCGCTCAGATTTTACTGGAGTACATGTATACAATGTATGTGCAGAGGCATAGTCCGCCGTTAGTAGACCGTGGTGAATCTCAAGTGTTCTGTTCATCCAGCCAGTTCTAACCGGATTTTTGAAAAAAGAAAGTTATGGACATTGTCTAGATCAAGTTTGACGACGTGCCGAGATGATCGGCTCGGTTCAATTTGATTGTAAAGAGTCATTACTTTTTATTTCATGACCCATTTTATGACAATATGATCAGAAATGAATGGTTAATGTCGTATTGTACCATATATATACATTGTACATAGACCTATAACCGATAATTCATAAGCGAGCTCGCCTTACAAATTTTTGATATAGGCCTAGCCTATCCTCGAATCGCATTCCGATGCACGATGTTATTATGCGTGTATTAGAAACGTACACTTACGCATACGCGTGCATTCATACACTGATACGGCAACCCAAGGCGGATCCACCACCATTTATAGGAGGGATTTCAATCGCTGACTTGTTACACTCATTAAGTCCAGCCTCGATATTTCTAGACGCGGGAGACTGAACAGGTAGGCACTGTAACGGGTTTTTGTAAAATAAGAAACGAACGAAATCAGAAACGAGGCCCCAGGTCACCTTTATGGTCTGTAGTCGAGTGTTTTAAAATTGTTGCAAATAAAATAGGGACCTGGATGAATAAGCCATTTCGTAGTTACAATTTTAGACTGGTATCCGGCCTCTACAGACTGGTACAGACACGCTCAGATCTCCCTCGGGTCAGAGGTCAGTTGGGCTGAATCGGTTAATGTCGTCCTGGGTACACCTCATTATTACCCAGGGTAATCCTGGGTAAGCCTTTTTGTTACCCAGGATCGTCCTGGGTACAAATAAGGTACCTTAACATTACCCAGTTTTAAAATCCGCGCCATTTTCCACCTGCGCCCGAGGTTGTGGTACGTGCGTCACATTGTCGCTGGCAATGCCCCTCCCAGTGCATGTCATGGTGTCGCGTGCAAGCCACTTCATTTTCGCATCAACTTTGACACCTGCTTTCAACTTGTAGGCCCTATCTACCATTACCGACATCCACCAGATATTTCTTCAGCTCTCTTCCTTTTGAAATGAAAAGTCCATCCCTATAATACATGTAGGATGGAATAGATTGCAAATACGCCTGTAAATCACAGTCTTTACCGCGAGTTGCATTCTCACAGCTGCTGACAATCACCACGTCAAAATGTACGACGTCGTGTATAAATTCGTGGCCGGCTAGAATAAGATAGTACCGTACATGTACCTCGAGCGCAGGTTGGCGGGGATTTCAAATTGGGTAATGTTAAGGTACCTTATTTATACCCAGGATCGTCCTGGGTAACAAAAAGGATTACCCAGAATACCCAGGGTAATGATGAGGTGTACCCAGGACGACATTAACCGATTCAGCGTCAGTTGGTATAAACAGAACAACGTGGACAAAGCGAAGCACGCAAACCAGGCCATTTTCAAAGTCATGATTTTGCACAATAGAGCCTATATTGTTCTGTTGTCGGATATCCACCAGAGTGTGGTCTTCACTATTTTTTTAAGTCCTTAGTTTGGTCTTTTCATGGTATTCATCGAAGTGCGGCCACAGTTTATACCGCTTGACCTCTGACCGGGCTGGGGTCTGGGCATGCGCAGTTGTAACTACGAAATCGCTTATTGTACAATCTCTAAGGACCTCATATTGTTAAATGATAATGCACAATACCCCGTTCCTATCCACAGAGTTGAATTATAGATATCAAGGAAGTTTCCTCCAGGATGTAACATAACCGTCCAGCCCGGGCAAAAAAGTCGGTCATCTCTTTCAAATTACCAGGTTTTATGTTTCGTTTCTTCGTTTCTGGTTTCGTTTCGTTTCTTATTTTACAAATACATGCACCCCATTGTAACAGCCAATAATGTTACAATTTACCGATCAAAGTAACAATTGTTACATTATCGACAGCCTAGATACACATGTAATACCCAGGGGGCAAAACCCCATTTTTGGCAAAAAGTGGGAGCCGGTTGCTGTAAAAGTCCCCACCCCACCCCCAACCCTGTAATGTGTGAGGGGACCCCCTGAGTCACTCTGGGGTGGGAGGCCTTTGGGATTTTTTGCAAGACGCCGAAAAATTGACTTTGAAGTTCAGGACACTGACTTTATCATTGGACCCAAGAACTGCGCTTTGTACAGGAGAATGGGATACGATGTACAGCTATATTTTGAACGGTTCCATTCTCCTGTACAAAGCTCAGTTCTTGCGTCCAATGATAAAGTCAGTGTCCTTAACTTTAAAGCCCCACAGTATTGAATTTTACGATATTTTCAAAAAGTTAGGAGAGTGCACATAGAGGTCCCATAGCCTCGTGAAAGTCCCCAAAATGCTTGCCTGATACGCACTTCACAGAATCAAGGCCTAGTTTTCAGCACGCATTGGAAAAAACTGCAGGGAGAGCTCTAATGTATTCCGACAGAGCGTAGTACATTTTACACTACGCTGACGTCGTGACGTCGTGCGAGAATCGCGGCGATGATTTGCGTTTTTCACATTCAATACAGTGGGGCTTTAAAGTCAATTTTTCGGCGTCTTGCAAAAAAATCTCAAGGGCCACCCACCCTGGCGCAACTCAGCGGGGTCCCCTGAACAAAACCTGCTTACCAGGAGGTGGGTTTCTACAGCAGCTGGTCCCCCATTTTTGCTCTTTGCCTCATGGGTATACTGCTACATGGAGGTTAAGATAGCGTTATGGTTCCCGACTCCGACGCCACAGGATTCATTTTTTGTGAACTACGTCATCAAATACATTGAACTGGGTTTTCAAAGCTCATTCGGCAAAACAAATAGACATCGCCTGAGTGGTAAAACGATCTTCGACTTGATAAAATCTGAATTTTGTGTTTACTTCAGTTACGGTACAATTTACCGACAATGTAGGCCTACAGAAGTCTTCGACATTTATCTCCACCTGATACCTTTAATATTGCGAGTACTACTGGCCGATTGTAACACGATTTGTTCCACACGAAAGTATTGTAAGTATCTTGTTGGTCATATTTCTGCTTCAAAATTTTCGAAATTTGAAAATATCGTAATTATCGAGAAAAAAAACACTAAAAATCAAACCTTTTATTATGTAATATTTTTATGCTTTTTGTTGCCGTTCTGATAGAGCGGGACTTTCTAGAATTTAGGGCTTTGTTTCATCAGTGGTTGCTGAGATATTTTGAGATTATCAACATTTTGATAATTTCAGATTTTCGTGTTTTATAGGAAATTTTGATGCCATCAGATAACGCTAACCTCATAATATGGGTTTACAAACGTTTGGAACTTTTTTGCGTTACCTGGGCAGAAATATTTTTTCAAAGCGTCAAAATGTTGATATTTTGAAAAATATACTTAACTTCAAACTGGTAGGAATTCTGGTAGGAAGCAATGTCTTTCACCTTAGAAACCCGATTTCTATTTCATATTCTTAACTTCAAACCAGTTCGGAAACTTCATACTTCTACGTTTTTAGGGGAGCTCTGTCTACTGATATCATTTTTTTTGAAAAATTGGAAATTCTCAAATTATCGAAATTTTGATAATCTTAAATATCTCAGCAACCACTCAACAGACTTTGACGAAACGAAGAAAATCCTTAGAAAAAATGTTGATATTTAGGGATTTTTCTAACAAGCTATTACATAATTACGATATTTCCAAATTTCCAAAATTTTGATGCAGAAATATGAACAAGAAGCTATACTTTTTGGAAGAAACCGTGTTAAAATTGGCCCAGAAGCATTCGAAATATTCAAGGTATCAGGTGGAGATAATTTTGTGACGAAGACTGTAACATAACCACATCTTTACCAAGGAGCCACGGTGGTGTAGTGGTTCGGGCCTCCGGCTAGCGGTCAGAGGATCCCGGGTTCGAATCCCGCTGCTGGCGTGAGACTTTGGGCAGGTCTCTTTGCCTTACTGGCCTCTCTCCACCCAGGTGTATAAATGGGTACCGGTCGGAAATGCTCAGATTGTAGCGCTGAATGAGCAGCTCATCTGAGTTCTACTGAAAGGTTTCAGGATAGACTGGGGTTAAAGTGTAAAGTCGGATGACACCTCTACCGTTGTTGATATCAGACTATAAACCCAAACTTTAACTTTTTAACTTTTTTTTACCGATAACGTTATAATAGATAACAAACAACCATTTTACCGATAATATCAAAAATATATGGGTAATATATTCTTGATAATATGTTACTACAACTCATAGAGAATCGGGGAACATCGACTTGTCACTTTTTTGCAACTGTTAACAGTGGCGCGGCTCAGCCAAGTACGCCAAAGAAATGTGCTTACGTCATAATCCAGCCGCCAAACAGTTATATACTATACAATTGATTTATTCTGTCTTATTTTAGGCCTATAAAGAAAAATCATGGCGTCGTCTGCCGACAGTGTTCTCCTCAAAGAACTTGAATGTCCCATATGTACCGAGACCTATGAGGAACCGAAAGTAGTTGGAATCTGCAACCACTCGTTTTGTAAAAACTGCCTGAGGACTTATATACAAACGGCAGCAAGAGGTGGCGAGTTCCCGTGCCCGGTTTGTAGACAAACATGCCGGGTCCCGCCGGGTGGAGTGGACGGATTCAAATCAGACTTTAAACTTGCAAATATCATTGAGAAATATAATGATGTTAGGAAAGGGTTAAATCAGATGAAATGGAACAAATGTTCCTACTGCACCGACAAGAATAAGAATGTTGAGGCCTCCCTCTGTTGTCCGCAGTGTGACGGCATCAGTCTGTGTGAATACTGTGGCCGGAAACACAAGAACCATCCAAGGACCGAAAGTCACGATGTCACTTCGTTGTGTGGACTTCACGGTAAGTCCCTCGGCCAGTTCTGTACAAGCTGTGATCGTCCAATCTGCGTCATCTGCTTTGGTAAACACGATGACAAACAACGTCATCACGTGATCGACTACAAGGATGGGCTCACAGTGAAGAAAGACAAGTTAGAAGAAGGGTTTCAAAAGGTACAAGCGGCAGGCCATCAACTGAAGAAGCAGGACACTGAGCTGAGGAAAGAGCTGGACGAGACGAAAAAGACATGTGGGGAAATGAAGAAAACCGCTGACGCAAAAATCACAGTTGTAGAAAAGAATTTGAAAAAGGCTTTCCTCGACTGTTCAGAGAAGGCTGAGTACCACCGATCCCAGTTGGCGCTGATGGAACGGAAAATGGTGGAAATCGAGTGGCGGGAGAAGAAGGTACAAGAAATACACCAGCCATTCCTTCAGAGTCTCGACCGGGAATGCCAGCAAAGAGGAACAATGATCCAGAATACAATCAAAGATGTCGCAGATATGCAGAAAGAAATTCAGGCAACAGCCACGAAACGCGATGCATTGTTATCCGAGAAGTTGCTCAAAGGAGACCTGAGTGAAAATATTACGCGTACTTGCACCAGGATGATGGAACTTTCAGATGCTTCCAAACAAGACCGGGTAACGCAATTTAGAGGGACGATGATGACAAATAATGACTTGTGTGAAGAATATGCCGCTTCTGTTGGACGATTCTCATCCGCTTCACTATCATCCAGTCTAGTGGTTCCTGAAGGTAGTAGGATGATAGCTAGTGTCGCTCTCATGTCAAAAGATCGCATTGCTGCATCTTACTATCGCAACGTTTTCTTATGGAACTTGCCATCTCTGGCCGCTAAGGTTATAATGCATGACGAAGCCAGAATTGAAGGCATTGCTGCATTGGGACAAGATAATCTAGTCGTACTTAGAGAGCGATCACCGATCCTTACCGTCATAGACGTCGCCAGGAATACGAAGAGGGGAATCGATGTGAAGCTTTCAGATTTGGCAATAAAAGACTTGCGGTCGGTTGAGGTTGTTAATCATGGAAACCTCTTGGTTTCATACTGTGAAACATCCTTCCATGTTGCTTTGATTGACATTGAAGGTAAGGTTCTCCAGAATATTATCACTACCGGTTACACCTTTGCATTCTGCAGAATCACAGGGATGGTTTTCATTTGTAACTTTGGAGCCGACACAATCTGCTACCAGGTGGGCGAGAACAGCCTGACTGAGGTCATGTCGGTACCTCATAGAGTGGACGGTTTCGAATGTACTGATATCTGCTCAGGTACATTTGGGGAGGTATTCATCGTTGGGAGGATGAAAGGTGATACACCCCAAGAGGTCAGGTTGTACCAAGCTGACATTGATACTGAAAACAAAACACTGTCGATGAGACAAATAGAAATTAATGGCGTACAGATGAGGACCAATGACACCGGTTATGCTGGTCCTAAATGCTCTGTGAAAGGAAACAGACTGATGATCGGATATGATGACAAAGTCCACGTACTTGACCTCCTGGTTTAAGACAAATGAATTGGCATTGGATATGACTAGGACTAGAGTCGAGTGACGACAAATGGAACATGCTGTTGAAATTTTATCTAAGATAAGAAAGGGCATTTATCACAATAATTTTGATTATCAATGCAGCTACTAATTCGTGTGTTTGCAGTGGAAAAACCCATTGGATTTGGGCAATGTATAATTTGCGAAACTTGCGGATCATCATAATATCATCAAATCACATACGGCGTGAAATAATAACAGGTTTCTAAGATGAAACACATAGCTTCCTACCGGACTCGAACCCAAGGACCCTCACATAAGGGTCCGTGGGTCCATTACATCTACACGTATTATATTCTAAATGTTAACGCCTAAAAATTCTTTTTTTAAATGCTTCCCAAAATAGGCATTTAGAAATAAAGGCTCTTCATGAGTGATGCAAATATTATCATGTTCACTCCGATTATGAAAATGATACTCAGCATGAATGATAATTTAATACGTGGACCGCATGTATGCGTCTTGAATTCTTGCTTATTTTTGGTTTTTCTTGTTCTTTTGTACATTTTAAAAAAATAGATTGTTTTAGTATTCGGTACGTAACAAACAAATTTACTTGCCACCATTGCGAAGAGAACTGTTCAAAGTATTATCCTGTGCACTTTTAATCCCATTTATACGCACGTGAAAAATTGCAAAAAATGACTTGGTAATCAGGGACCTTGTTCACAAAGTCCCCGGAACTTTAAAGCGGCGAATCCACTGTCGCGATTTGGGCTTGAGACAGGGTTGCGGTGCCTTGCGATCGCCTTATATGGCAATCGGAAGTCCTTATATGGTAACCGCAAGGGAACGCAACCGCGTCTCAAGCCAAAATCGCGACAGTGGATCACCCGCTTAAGGGTATACGCAAATCCTTTGTCAAGTCGATAGTGAACAATAGGTTATCCACGAAGCTTGCGCACTGCCGTAATTTACGGGAGCTTCGTGATTAAGGTCCCTGGGACCTTATTCACGAAGCTCCTGTAACTTACGGGAGTGTGCAAAATATTGTCCTTTTGCGGGCAAGCTATTGTTCACTGTCAACCTGACAAAGGATTTGCGTTCCCTTAAAGTTACGGGAGCTTTGTGAATAAGGTCCCTGATCTCTTAACTGTACGTACATGTACATGTACATCCCCTTTCCTAAAAAATAAGACGTTTTACTATATAATGAAATGAATTTCACGGAACAGTAGAAAAAACACACTTGCTGTCTGCAGGCGCTGTTGTTTCTCATAGTGCAGGCATGGTGATAGGAAAAACCACAAATGTGTGGCGGTCCAGGAAAACCCGTCGGATGTCGCTGAGTGATCAACAAGGGTTGTTAGATTGCCTGTGCATTGATCTACTACTCCGACTCACAAATATTTTGATCAATTCCGTATTTGGTGCGGCATGTGTCGGTGTGCTGTCTTATCACATCGAGTACACGACCCCCATCTTTGTAGAATGATATAGTTGACGCCTGTTAACAAATCTGTACATAAATGCATACGCCGATATACTGGAATTCCTTATCTTAAAGAAGTCAACCGTTCGCCCCCAAAAAAGGAGCCCGGTTTTGCCACTTTTTTTCTCGACAGCCGGCGCCACCATTGCCGTGCGCGCCACTCTCCAATCCCAGGGACAAACTACGTTGTCAGCGAATGGATCCGATGTACAACGTACATTTTGTAATGGCCTTTTTGTAGTTCATTTTGCAGCCGCTAGGTAGCTCCCTCCACTACTGCATGCAAAACCCTTAAAACCTACTTAAAATCGCCTTACTTTTTTAAGGTGATATTTTAAGATTGTTTCACAGCTGCCCTACTT
>NMRB01006318.1:0-12387 GCA_002633025.1 Notospermus geniculatus
CTACCGTAATGAATTCAGAGTTCCCTACGCACGACTGTTGTTACGTTCAATGACAATGAATGGTGAAGAACGCACTCATTCGAAGTGCTAAAAATAACCTGATCACGCAGCGACGTCATGATGCTGCGTCACTGATCATGCTGATTGGATTCCACGGATGGCGGGAGAACAGAACCAATCAGGAGAAGTGAAAGTTTTCAGCACCGATTATTTAAATTTCACACATAGTTACCAGTTACTCTGATTGGTCGAATATCTTCATTAGGGTTGTTGCTAGGGAATAGCGATGGGTTTTTCTTCGTTCGGCGGTAGGGCCTACCTCGATGTGCAGGGCCCCGTTTAAAACGGTTTTGGAGTGCACTCCGAGTTGTGCCGTGGTGTGAAGTACTACGCATGCGCGTCGTTACGGCCAAAATTTGCCTGATCACCGTGTTGCTGCTACAAATTTTTCCACTGTGGTAGTTTTATTGACTTAATTATGGTCGCAGCTAAGGAATAGCGATGCTGTTTTTGCCTTTTAGGCTGCAGCTTCAGCGTGCATGGTCGCAGCTAAGGAATAGCGATGCTGTTTTTGCCTTTTAGGCTGCAGCTTCAGCGTGCAGGGCCCCGTTGTGGAGTACGCTACCGGTGGGTGGCGACGTCTGTCGTATAATAACTCCGCATGCGCGGGCTGTAACCATGGTAACGGCCAAATCATGCAAATCATGTCAGATCAGTGCGTTGCTGTAACAGTCGTGTACGCGGGTATTGGGGTACGCCATTGCCAATGCCAGGCATTGCCAGAAAAGATTTTATCACATATTGAAAAATGCTTTGATCTACTACGAGAATACTCGTCGTAGCTGGCACAGCGATGGGCACGTCCAAACGAATATACTCGTATTGTAGCACGGCAGCCAGTTTCTAAGGTGATGACCAAAAGGGACCATGACTGACGGGGTCTGGAAGGGGGGGGGTACTAAAAACTAAAAAAAAATTTTTTTAGGGGCATGGCGCCAAGGCCAAGGGGGTTAAAAAGGGCACAGTGGTGCCCCCTTTAGGGGCATGGCGCACCGCCACTTGTAACACGACCTAGATATAACACTGCTTTCACATGTGTATCTTTCCTCATCATTGATAGGTCATTAAATCATCAACAGAATGGGTAACACACTCAAGAGAGCGGCCCAATGGACGTCGGCCCGCGATGGATCAGGGGGCAAACTAGAGTTCACCCCACTCAATGCACAGATCCTCAACAGCATTATCAAGTTCATGGAAGGATACACAGGAGGTCACCCGGAAGAATCAAAAATATTTTTCAAACAACCCCTGGTATGGGACACGGCCCTCGAACCTTCACATTTTGGCGGTGGATATTCAGAACAGTAAGTGAAGATTTAAAAAAGGGACTGTTCATTAATTGTCGTCAATTGAGGAATCTGAGTTACAGGGTTTGAAACAGACCGGGCGCTGGTGACGTCACACGGTTACTGATAGTGATATCGGAAGCCGCGGCCGCATGCACGTCCTCAGCGGGGGTCCGGAGGCCTCCCCTAGAAAAATTTGCAAATCTACATGTAAGCCCTGAAATGTGATTTCCCGGCATTTCGGAATGCAAATGTAGCTCCTGTCGGTGCTTGCAAAACCTCAGTGTTATTTAAAGTGAATAATTCTGACCAGGCGGCAGTTTTTTTAGACCGGTGGCGAATTTTGAATCCTGAAACCTGTACATACATTACTTGCACTTTCGTGCAAAAAAATGCTTGAAATTGCCAACAGTCTACATGTAGTTGAACATTTAATAATTTTTACACATAAAGTTAAAAAAAGTTAAAGTTTAAATTCTGCCTTTCTAGAGGTGGGAATATGGTATCAGATGACACTGGTGGCCGAGACAACCAGCCATCGCTGACCCTGAAGAAGAAACAAGGCGGCTATGAGTTGCACGTCTCGACCCTCGAACAGCTTGAGAATGTTATGAAAATGGCCGGTGAGGACAAGATGAGTGAAGTGCGATCATGCCTCGAAGGTGAGTTCCGATGCTTCCACTTGTTTTCTTGTCACAGGGCTCACATTTGGGGGCGACGTGGGGCAAAAAGTTTGCCCCAAATTGCCCAAAATACCTCCCAGGGAGATATACAATGTAGTCGCCCCCCAAAAAATTTAATTTTTTTAGGGGTATATGATCCCCTCTGAAGCATTTCCTGCACCGCAAAATGCCCAAATCCGCTCCTAAATGCCCTAAAATATCATCATTCAAGTGTTAATTTCTTGCAGAGGCTGAAATCAAACAACTTTGTTAGATATGTCGTCCACAAACTTTATGTGAATTCTCCCTCTTGAGAGTGAAGTCTCCCAAAATTTTGAGGAGGGAGACATTATTTCTCCCTAATTTTAGACCCAAGCGTGAGCCCTGTTGTCAGCAGGTTTACCCCCCATGTGCCGTATTTTCTGCGATATGACCCGTGGCTTTTTGCTTCAGAAGAGGCCCTAAAATCGCACCTGCGGCTATCTAATGGCGGTGTGGATCGTACACAGTCAGATTATGTGAAAACAAGCCTTTCGGCGACATGGTTCACTAGAGGTTGATGAACGGCTGTGGGAAAGTCAGTGTGTGTTCAATGAGTGTGGTGAATAGTCAGGAAAGATCGTCTGTCTCGCAGCACATCATCTGCACGGACTCATTCGCGTGACGTCATCGTATGACGTCACAGTTATCGTGACTGTGACGTCACAGTTATGACGTCACTATGACGTCACAGTTCTCGTGACGTCATATTAAACTTTCGAATCCTTGGTAACGACAAAAAATGGCGTAGCTGCCATACCCTCGTACGCATGTGCTTCAAGGTAGTTTTTCTCCCAAATGATGACAAATACTTGTTATTTCGGCGTGATCAACGAAAAGAAGCTTTGTTATCAATTGTATATTGTTATATTTACATATCAAGGGAATGAAATATCTTCTTCAGAAATTAGAGCGGAAACGGCCAAAAATAGCCTCTTCCAAGCTCTCAAATTGCTAATATCTAAAAAAATAGGCCACAATATTTGCCAAATACCACGCAGACACGGGTTTATTATACAAAAATCATACCCTACAAATTTCAGCTCAAAAGGTTATACCACAGCTGAGAAAATCCGCGAACATTAACCGTGACAGAAAATCAAGGATGAAAATAATGGTCACTCTAGTGAACCAATAAAATTGTTGTGTTTCAAACTTGGATGCAAGTTTTGGAGCTGAACGAGAGACGAGGCCTAAATTCGCCGTGTACAAACCAACAGACAGTGATTTTAGTATTATAATTTTGGGTGCCGGAGACAAAAACTTTGGTGGTGTCAGTGTCGACTTTTCTAGCTTTGAATTTTGCAAGCAAGCTCAAGGATGTCCCATTGACACTTAGATAGAACAGAAGAAATGGTCCAGTAATTGGGTACTGGCAGTAGGTGCAACTGATAAAAAATTATTTGGGTTCGTTTCTAACAATAACAGTAGGCCGCTGTGTCTGTCCTACGTGTATGTCTCTTAGGCTGCTTTTCCACGAGGCGTATGGCGCGGGCGGAAAAAAATTCAATCCTACATGTATGTATTTTTCGTTAGCTGTTAGTGTTTCCACGACGTGGGTGTGGCTGCAGAGCGGGTGGACCGGCGTTAATGTGTTTTTTCATATCAGTCATGTGGCGATTTTTTCCACTCCCGCTTGCTGCCCGCACAGTATTGCGTCATCATTTCCTTGGAATTCCCCTGAATTTCTGGGAGTTCCCCTGAATTCCTGGGAATTCCCCTGGAATTCCCACCGACCGAAGACCAACTCCCGCGTCTGTGCCCGTTTCATGGAAACACAATGCCCACACCCGCACCCATGTCCGCACTGCCTCGTGGGTCGTGGAAAAGCAGCCTCATAATAGATGTATAAAATGTCTGTTTCATCCTCAGCTAACCGTGATCCCGTTGCCAACATGCTTGGTGACAGATTCGCCACGACGGATGGGGAAGACAATTCCGCGTACCGCTTCATGGAAGAGATCCTTCACAGCAAATCGGGGGAAGAAGGTGGCGATGATGAGATGGTCGAGGAGAAGAAGGCGTCGCTGAAGTTGCTTCTGCAGCTGCATAACCTCGACTCGAAACTTCTCCAGGAGTCCTTATCTCAAATCAGCAGGTATGTATAGACAAATCCCAAATTGACGTAAGCGAGGAAGATCTGCGCACTTCCGCCGAAATCGTAACAGAACCTCGGTCTGAAGCTGAATAACGTGACGCAGAGAACCCCACGACAGTGACTTCGACAGAGTCTACCATTGCCAGAGCTGCCAACCCATACGATTTTTGCGGATTTGTACGATTTTTTGCTAAAAAATCTGCCTAAATACGACTCTACGGATTGCATATCGAAAATACGCTTTCTGACGAAAGCAGTAGTCTCCCAAAACTGTGCAGTGAGACCACACCACATGCTCACCAAACTGTGTACATGGTGTAGTGAGACCTGGAAAGATGCAACATGGCGGCCATGACTGCATGGCGGCAATCTCATCAGATTTTGCATTCATTCTGATTGTGGAAGTTTAGCATGTTTTCAACTGCTTCTTGCTTATTTGACAGTTCATAAAGCATGAAATAGTGTGTGTGGTCCGTATCTGGGGCTTTTTTGGCATGCATATGTTAGTATTGTGCAAGATTTCACTTGCATTTTCACTAAGGTTTCCAACAAGATGATGCAAGATTTGAACGCAAAACGGGGCCTACGCACGTTATCATGGTTACCTAAAGCCCTGGAATCAATCCGAACTGAGAGTATGTACTGAAAGACCCCCCAAAAATACGGAAAAATGGTGAAATTTCTGGAAAAATTCCGGAAGGCATGAATCAGGGGTTGGCAGCTCTGCATTGCTGAATCGAGGATTGCGTCCACGTCAGCTGGTTTTTTCAGGACGAGGTTGTGTTTACGATTTCGGCGGAAGTGCACAGATCTGGGAATTTGGGATTTGTCTATAGGCAAGAGGTTGACGTTTAGTTTCGTAGAACGAGTATAGATGGCGATGGTGTTTCTGTTTTATCAGACGTCCAAGGTGATGTCAGAGGCAAATGAAATACAGTGGTCTGTATTAACCCAACGGTGCCGAAGGCCAATTTACCTTGAAAGGCTGAACGTGCCGAAGGATTTTTGGGCCAAAAATTAGTTTTTGGGCAAGTAAAATGCCCTATTGCAGCTGTACAGACCTTAGTACCCGCGGAATGTTATCGTCACTGGCATTGAAGTCCATCGAATCTATCTAAAAAAGCCGAAATAATCACTAAAATATCGATACAAAGTCCACAGAAGTACTTTATTTACACATATAATCCGCTGATTGGTTTGTTTACATTCAATTTGTGAGATTTCTGGCTGAAATTAGCGAAAAAACCACTCCAAAATTCGTCGAAATCCATAAACTGCGAATTGTACAATCTTCGATTTAGCTTGCCTACTCAGTGACGTCATTTTCCCCGACAGGCACTCGGAAATACTCGGCCAGACTCGGCTACGGAGTTCGCCGTTGTTCGGCGCTTTCAGCCTTCAAGTAGCCGACGGAGTTGGCCGTAGGTCGGCACCGTTGGGTTAAGAACTTTAAGTGATGGATTCTGAGACCTCTCTGGAATCCAGTGTGGGCGCATGTCCAAGATTTCGGGCAGGGGCGGGTAGTCATGGGCCTTGTCATTGTCACTTGCTGGAGACTTGTGCCTGGTTTGTCAGGTGCAGGTCAAGAGGGGGATTTTGAAGGTTGTGACCTCCCCTGCTCTCCACCACCAATTGTTTTTTTTCTTCAATAATTTGCAGCAATAAGCAAAAAAATGCAAAAATAAAGCTTCTGTTTTGATACTGAGATGCCAGGAAATCACGTCTACTGCCTTCTAGATTTCAAAATTTTATGGGGGAGGCCCCCAGACCCCCCTTGGCACGTACATCTTCGGCGCCCCCGCCTGCAACGACCCCTTCACCGGCCCTGACCCCCCTCTGCTAAAAATTCTGGATCCGCGCCGGTTTCCCCGGACTGAGTCACGTACGATTCTTATTCACCAACGACTTTCTATTTTACCGTGCTTTCTTTGTTCCAGTGAAGTCCGTCTGACGCCCCCAGCCGTCGAGAGTGAGGTGAAACTCATTCGGGATTATTCAGGAGACGATGAGAATCATCATGTTGTTGAATACATTGAATTTGCCGGAGGTATTCAAAATTTATTTGTTTCTTCATGAACGAATAAAGCCTTGTTCATGCTGGCGGCTTGGTGCGTTGCGTTGAAAAAAATCACCAAGCGGTGTCAGTTTTGACGCAGTTGCGTGCGGTGGTCATGATTAGCGGAAATGACATCATTCAAATTGTGCCAGATATGCTGGTATCCTCAGGCGGCAGGTGAAATGGAAAAATACTGCAGGAGCGATCGGGAGCGGTGGAAATCGCTCGTCGCATCCTACCTCTTCTTACTGCGTCGCACCGCAGGCGTCAACAGCTACATGTACAGGCTTAACAATGGGAGTGATCAGGTGCGAAAAATTTTGCATTGCACCGCGTCGCACCACACCGCCAGTGTGAACAAGGCTTAATGTTCCTGTGGCAGATAGACAGACAGGGTTCATACGCATCCTGGAAAGCCTGGAATGTCATGGAATTTTGAGTTAACGAAATCCAGGCCTGGAAATCCTTGAAAATCAGTGAAATTACCAAGATGTCCTGGAATTGTCATGGAAAATAGAGTCCCTTTCAAAAAAGAAAACAAAACGTCAAAAGTAATTCTTTGTCTAGATGTGCTTCCCCTTAATCCCCACCCCCAAGTCTCTGACACCTCCCCACATCAATTTGCGTGGAGAGTTGGTATGGGAGAGTACATGTATTTTGAAATTTTGTGCCTTCCATGCCGCAGAGTGTCCTGGAATTTTGTCATTCCTGCCCTGGAAATGTCATGGAAATTTGGGAGACAGGAGGCGTACAAACCCTGTCTTAAATATTCAAGTATCCAACATAGAGCACAAAAAACGACACACAAAATGATAGTAAACATAAAGTCGTCTCCGAATTTTACAAATTTTCAACCCCAAGCGGGGTCTTCCTCAGAGATCCCAGAAGTGAAACTAAGGGATCTCTACTAGAAAGAGCCTGAGGAAGATCCTGGTTGGGGTCGAAAATTTGCAAAATTCTGAGACGACTTTACTTTTACTATCACTATTAAATATTCAAGTGACAGGGATTTTTTAAAAATGTTTGTTTCGAATTTTGTCACTATTTCTCTGTTCCAGTTTACACCTATGTCTATAGCAACGGTTGCCGAGCACCGCCATGGAGACAAGTCCATGGAGACATCTGTTACTTGGAAATCAAGCCATTAGATGGCGACACCATCTATGTCACTGCCAGCACCAATGGTTATTACGAAAACGGAGTAAGTGTCTGGGCAATGTTTTTCACTTACATCACTCAAAAACATGTCATCTTCATGAGATGGAGTGGAGTGTAATGCGGGTGATCCACTGACTTTACAACAAGTTTACAATCAGTTTGCAAATTAGTTCACAACGGCAGTCGTCAACGAATCGCAAACTAGTCACAAACTGATCGTAAATTGTATTGTATTGTATTGTATTTCATTTTTCCGTCAGGGCCGACGCTATAGCATTATTGGCCCTGGTAAGTACGGAGGAGGCATCACAAGCTACTCATGTTCCTCACTTGGATGGGGTATTTTACTTGCCCTTGCAAAGACACAAAGTACAAGCCATCACGGCTTACTGTCCCATGCGACGGACGTGAAGAGCCGGGAATGAAATCCCATATGGCCCGGGCTGGATTTGAACCCGGGACCTGCCACTTGCCAAGCGGACGTGATAACCACTAGGCTATCAGGCTCCTCTGATTGTAAAGAAATGACGTGAGGTTGAAGCTGATCCACCGAAGCAAACCAAACATGTCTGGTCTCGTCGCAAACTAGTCGTCGACAAAATTCAGTCGTGAACGAGTCGCAAACTGGTCGTGAACGAATCGTGATTGCTGATCCACTGGCTATGATTTTTCGTCGTAAACTAGTCGCAAACTCGTCGTGAACTAATCGCAAACTGATCGTAAACTCGTCATAAAGTCGGTGGATCACCCGCATAACTTTATGTGCACACAAATCTTTGTGACAGACTTCGGCCCTGAGGGAAAAACCAAGTACCAACTTCATTTCATTCCTATTTTGTTTTCATTTTTAGGGTTTCACTAAAGAAAAACACGAGCTTATCTTCGACAAACAGGGTGAAGTTGAACGAGATCTCGTCACACTGCTGAAGGCAAAGAGTCCAAAGTTTGCTGAAAACATTGATAAACAGGTTGGTATCAAGAGATCTCCGAGATTTTCCAGTATTTTCTTTTGCTTTCCACTCTTCTTAGTTCTTTTTTTCAATAAACCTTTCTTATTTTCCATCTCTCTATCTCTCTTAAATTCATTTCCAACGTTTGCCTTCAGTTTAGTAATAAGTAAGCCTTCCCAGTATTTCTGAAAATAGTGACGTCCAGCGTGGACTTTATGACGTCACGTGGTGGAATTCCTCTATACAGTATACCGGTAAATGAAGATGGCGAATATGAATCTCCAAAACTTGTGAATTCTCGTGGGATCCCAGGGCTTAAAATTCCGTAAAGTCCTCTGTGGCCATTTTTCAGAAAATGGCCACAGGAGATTAGGCTCTTCTGTGGCCATTTCCAGGCCCTCTGCGGCCATTTCACAGATTTCAACACTCTGTCTGCAGCCATCTTAGACTAGTCCCCTGTCGTAATGCACTGCTTGAAGTCGCGACACGTGCTACAACAGAGGAACAGTTTGTGAAAAGGCTAATTTCGTGAATGGAAACTTACACAAGTACCGCAGACTAGTTACATAGCTCGTTGTACATTAGTCATTATGTACATGATGTATGCACCAAAGGTAGGGATGCACGACAAGGCAGTGAGAACTTACGGCGGCAATCCATGGCTGCAGGCAATAGGAGTAAACAGCGGCAAAATCGCTGTATTCTGCGGCAAATGTCGTGATGGCCGCAGTGAATTTTGAGCCCTGGATCCAGATTGGGTTCCACTAGTCTCTGGAGGCTTTGGCCATCCCAGAATCCTTTGCTGTGGTCTCCTAGCAACTTGGTAAAACTGTTACATTTCCCATCATGCATTTCAATATCAACTGTCATCCCAGAATCCTTTGCTGTGGTCTCCTAGCAACTGGGTAAAACTGTTACATTTCCCATCATACATTTCAACATCAACTGTCATCCCAGAATCCTTTGCTGTGGTCTCCTAGCAACTGGGTAAAACTGTTACATTTCCCATCATGCATTTCAATATCAACTGTCATCCCAGAATCCTTTGCTGTGGTCTCTAGCAACTGGGTAAAACTGTTACATTTCCCATCATGCATTTCAATATCAACTGTCATCCCAGAATCCTTTGCTGTGGTCTCCTAGCAACTAAGTACATGTAATACTGTTACATTTCCCATCATGGATTTCAACTGTCATTGACAACCAAACAACACTGGGACTTGGTGAAGGAAGATTTTTTCCAAGCTGCATTTTGTAAGTTGCTCTTGGAATTTTAGTACCGGTACATGGATAAACCCACGAGGGTGGAGCTCCACCCTCGCGGGTTTGGTGAGACGACCAATACCGACAGTGAGGTATCAATTCAATTTCTATTCTAAACCACCTTTCCATAAACCTCTCTGGCACTAAACATTCATATTCAGTTCAGTGCGATTTGATTGCAAATAGGCCTATTTTGAGATGTTCAGAGTCAATCCGACCCGGCATCTGGCTCGCGGATGACCCTACGTCGATGATGTGACGTCAGTGAATCACGCACTGTGTTAACAACAACATGTACATCGTGCCTACAACGTGTACATCAGTGTGCAGCACTAGGCCTAACAAGCTGCAGGAGCCGAAATGAGATAGCAGGGTGCTTTCTTCAACGGACTTTCCGCGGGATAGCTTATGATACAAAATTTTCTTGGGATAGGTCAGTGAGTATCCATCTCACCAATATTCTTTGCACTGCCTCTCTGAATGCTCGAAGCGAGAAACACAATGGTGGGCGGGTTTGGTTGCGACACCAACAAAGCTTGGTGTGGTTAAAATGAGGCTAATGCATTATCCATTGAAAAAAAGGCTCACTGTGACCAAGGTGATTTAGAATGAACTATTGAGACCTCAACTATAAACTTAGGACAGGAATATCTCGCAGATAACAAAAGGAGATACAAGCAAACCAGCTTAGGCACAATAAATAGACCATTCTCAAATTGACGTAAACGACAAAGATCTGCGCACTTCCGCCGAAATCTCAACCACAGTCTCGGTCTGAAGCTGAATGACTGATGATGCAGTGAACACACGACAGTGACTTCGAAGACGTTGCATCAGAGTCGACCATTGCTGAATCATGGACTGCGTCATGTCACCCGGTTTCAGATCAAGGTTGCGATTGCAATTTGGTGGAAGTGCACCGATCTGCTAATACGAGAAGAATTGTCTATTTCTTCGAACACCCCAGGTTTCCAATCCAATACACTCTGACCTTCAAAAGCTCTCATTAGGCCTTTTTACACAGTGTGGGTTCGAGCAAACCTACCTCCACCCTCCTCGGGTAGGTTCAGTTCAGGATGGCTTGGCAGGGTTCTCCACAGGGTTTGAAACTGATCGGGCGCTGGTGACGTCAGACGGTTACTGATATCGTAAGCCACTGCGGCGTGCACGCGTGTCCTCAGCGGGGGTCTGGGGGCCTCGCCCAGAAAAATTTGAAATCATAAGGGGCACAGTCCGCGTGAGCTACTGCGAAACTAATGTATTAGGCCAGCCCTGCATACCACGATATATAAATACACACAGTACACCTGGATGACCTAATTTCTGTCCGCAGTGAAGTACACCTGACTGCGGACAAGATTTTGCAGTAGCTCATGCNTCGTTCAAATGCGTGCCACTAGATGGCATGTATCAACATTTACACAGTCTCGATCAGGAACACACCCGCACCGCGGAAAAAGGCCTAATGAAGCTAATGTGTTGAAATCAACATCACGATGTAAATAATGTACCGATATTGTAATGGGGTACCGGCAATACAAAAGGCGGCGCTGGTCATCAACCTGGGTAAAACGCAATTGCGCATGCTTTGCGATTGTTGAACGTCATCGGGTGTTGTGTGTCATTCTGACGTTACAAAAAACTGTGTCATTCACAACCCATGACGTCGATCATTGGCCTGTCATTTACGCTAAAATGGTCAACTTCATTGATTAAATTCATCATGTTCCCGTAGAGATTTTTGCTCAAAAGCAATAAGATATATTTTAGCAGTTCTGTACTTAATGATAGAAACGTAAAATTAGAAATTGAGTGCAAATTTGACCTAGAAACAGGGTGTGCTATTCAGAATTAATTGGAAAATAACGTTAGCCTCACTTTCAATGACACGGTTCTGACCAGGTTGATAGTCAGCGCCGCGTGGCGGATTAGGTTTGCCGGTACCCCATTCTGGCACTGCCGAGATGTCAAATGCAGTGCAAAGCATGTTTCCAAAAAGAGTCTGACTGTGCAGAAAAGGCCGGATATGTGCAAATCATGTCAAAAGTCCAGCAGATCAGATGGTTCTGTTTCTGAAAGTCTGCAAAACCAGTCCTTAGCAACTGTCATCCCAGAATCCTTTGCTTGGTTCCCTAGCAACCAATTACTACAGTCACATTCCCATCATGCATTGCAAACTGTCATTGACAACCAAACGAAACTGGGACTGAGTGAAGAAAGATTTTCAAAGCTGCATTTTGTGAGTAACTTTTGGAATTTTAGCACTTGGATTGAAATATTTGAGACTTAAAAAAGCAGACTTTGTACAGGAAAATCATCCAACAGATTCCAGAAATATAATACAGTAAAATCGGACTCAATTGGACCAGATAGGCCTATTTTCATCCATTAATTTTGTGGGGCAGTTTTGGTGGAAATGGATTAGACTGGGACAGGAGTTTCAATCCTTGTTTAACCCTTTTGGTCCTAACTAATAAAAGTGAAAAGTGTCCATTTCGTAACATGAATTTCTGATGTCCCTACAAAAACGCGCCTACTCCCAAAATATGCAACCAAAACAGGTGACAAGACAGTCATTCTGGAGGCAAGTAATTGGGCCACGACCTCATGCAGATTTGCTTCTTCCAAAATGTCTGTGAGAGAAACAGGCCAGAGCCGAAGATGCAAGTTGTGAGGAAAAACTCGCGTTCGGCCTACGTTTTCGTCAGGTTGTCATTAATCTTTAAACGTCTATATCTCCATAACCATTGCTCCTACATGTCTGAAAATTGGTCTGAAGCTACTTTTTTTAGCTCAGCTTTCAGCTGAGCTA
>NMRB01006320.1:0-12383 GCA_002633025.1 Notospermus geniculatus
AGGAAGTTCTTGTCTTCTTGTAGCTTGATGATGAGAAGAATGAGCTTAACCGGGCTCTTGCCCAGGAGAAGCAGGCCAGGGCCCTTTTGGAACAGCACAATGAGAAACAGATGGAGGTGCAACAGTCACTGAACCTCGAAGCTGTCAAGAACTCAGGGAAACAGGCTGTAGCGTTCGATAAGCTTGAAGCAGCTGATGAGAATATGCGGACGGTCCGAGAGGCTGCTGACAAAATGAAAACAGAACTCTACGCCACGAAGTTGGAGTTGGATCGTTTGAAGAATCGCTCCAAGGATGACCAGCGGCTCTTGACCACTGAGAATGAGGAATTGACTTCAAGGATTGAGGAGCTCAAACATGATATTGTAAGTGTTCTGAATCTGATTTGTGGAGATTCTAACCTCACCAAGTCGGTTATCATAAAATAGACATCGTTTTCATTGCATCCTTTGCACTAAATCCTCTGTTTTGTAGAAAATCAATGAGGAAGCCCTTGCCCATGCCTCCATGCAGTACACCACCCAGCTGAACAGCCTTAAAACAGAGAATACCCTGCTTATATCTAACCTGGAGAAGGAGAAGGTGACCAAGGACAAAGTGGAGGGCGAGGTAAGTGGAGCACTCCTGCAGAAATCTCATTGCGAGGTTTTGGAGAGATGTGCCTGATGAGTGTCAGGCCCTTTTGCTTTTGATGGCTACCTAACTAGCCAGAATGTTCTCATGCTACAGGGAGATAAGGAACGATAGCTCCATTTTCAGTGTTGTCAGTTCAATCTACCTCTGCCATTTCAGCTGGAATCCCTGCGCACAAGGTACAGCCATGCCTCGAGTGAATTGGACAAGACGCAGATGGCGAGGACTGAGTTGGAGCGTAACATCCAACGTGAGAGGGAGGAGTGGAACAGGACCACAGACCGCAAGGACCAGGAATTGAACGCTCTCAAGGACACCAACCAGTCACTCTTCCAACGGGTTGGCATCTCAGAGACCAAGCTTGGAGCCGTTGAGAATGAGGTGAGGCTATGGTGTTTGGTTTTGTGTTGAGATATGTATAGTTTAGAAAAGACTGACAAGAGAGTTTGGCAACTTCATTTGAGACAACTGAGTTATCTTTGAGACAGCTCGGTTACTGTCATGTAATCTACTCTTTTCAGTTGAGTGTTGCCAACACCTCACTACTTGAGAGAACAGCCCAGCTAACCAACATTCAACGTGAACTCGACCAGAGGAGGAACTCGCATGATAACCAAGAGTATGCTCTCAGAAAGGAAAAAGAGGAGAATGCCAAACTTCAGGCCAAGGTGGATAACATGTTGGACAAGTAAGTCGCGTTTTGATTCTCGAACTTTCACTGCATATTGGTTTCTACGAGTGTTTCTTCTGGTGGCAGAGATTATAGGAACAGTAGCCAGCATACATCCAAATGCTTTGTTTCTCATGTTAGAATGTCGTGTTCTTTCGTTACCAGAATGTCCACCACTCAGCATGAATGCCTGACCTTGAAGCAGGAGTTGGAAACCTACCGTAGCAGCAGTACACTGAAAGACAAGGCAGCCATGGACAGCCAGGATAAGTTTGCCGAGTTACTGGGTACAATTAGGACAGATTATGACAAGGTGAGTACGACTACTAAAATTGAAATTCTGGCTCGGACATGGGCCTACTCTTGATTTCATTTTGGATGGTTTGATTTCATAGTTTGGCTCAAACTGATGTGTGAAATCATACAGACCTACATACTGTACATAGTGTGAGGAACTTGGGCAGGATACCAACTCAGTACTTATGAAACTTGTATTCTGAGTCGAATACAGCATTGTGTCCTGATGCTATTTTTATCCTCCACCATGCAGCCACCGAAGAAGATTACATTACACTCTCTCATTGCACATAATGTAGGTCACCATTTTCATCATACTTTGGAGCGATTTTCTCAGACTGTCAAAAAATATATTCGGTGCTGGGAATTTTCATTGTTGTGGTGTCCCACTTATTCTGTTGGTCTCCCACAGGTTCGTTTTCTCTCTACTCATTGCATACCCAGGAATTTTCACCACAAGGAGTTGGATCACAACTGGGGATCAGTCTTTTGTATTCAGTTTCTTCTCTGTCATGTCCATGTACCGTATTCAAGAAATAGAATCATATTGTATTACTGGTAGTTGACATTCCAATGATCTTCCTGTCCCACTACCTTTCCTCCAGTGCTTGCATGTCTACATGTGCGTAAAGCTCTTGGAAAAGGATTTGTTTGACCAGATAGATCATTAAAATCAATTCCTGAGACAATTTCCCCAAATTCATCATTTTGACAAACCCGTGGGAGAAGATGGTGTCTGGAAGGAACTAATCAGTTTGCACCCTTCTTCAGACTCGCATCACCCTTGAAGAGAAGAACAACCATCTGAAGGAGCAGGTTGAGCGCTTCAAGGAAGAACTCCGTAACACCGAGATGAAGAGAGCAAGTCTTGAGCAAGAGTATCGCTCATTACAACACCAGCATAATGAGATGGTGAAAAGACTAGCAGTGGCAGAGGCTGGATTGGACAATGCAAGACAGGTATGATACGACCCGAGATGGAAGTCTTTGCACTTATTTTACTGTACTATGTCATTGTTGGGGCCGTTGGGCCTCCTGTGCTGTAGTGATGCAGTCTCACACATCCGGCTGCACACACCCTAGCCTCATTATCGCCTTGTCCTGCCACCAGGTTAAATCACCACACTTTGGTCTCTGGTCTCTCTTTCAAGATGGCCCCTGCGAATATTGCTATCCATTTGTGACGCATCTGCCTCTAAACATTTTCACCTTTTCTCCAGTTATCTACCAGTAGTATAACATGACTTTCTTCTTTTACAAAGTCCAAAGAATCCATTGATGCTGAGAAGATGAAGCTGAGACAAGATGTGGAGGACTTCCGAGGGAAGCTGGATTCTGCGAACAACAAGAGTCATGAATACCAGGCCAGGATTGCTGAGTTAGTGGACCGATTGGAGCGCACTGAGAGTAACAACCAGGTTACCACTCAGCAGCTTTATGCGTCTGCAGTCACAGCTAATGCTGCACATCAGAACAGGGTAAGCATTTCTGTTTTGGATTTATGTCCTAATAATGGGGCTTGGACATTTGAAATTGATATTGAGTCTTTCATGCTGATTAGCTGAGATCTTGACTCTGAATTTTTAACCCAAGGCTGTTCAAATACTAGTGACTCTTGCCAGTCTTGGTGCCCAATGACAATTTTTCTAATGGCTTACTAAATGAACTACAGAAGAGATGTTTTTCGATTTTCTAGGGATACTTGGATAATTTCTCTGTGTGTATTTCATTTTCTGTCTTTGTTCTTCCTCACCCAAACCCCTTTCCCTCCTCGGTGTGAAGGCTAAAAAACCCTGTGTGTGGTGTTAGGATGCCCTGCTGTCTCATCGTGCCCCTGGTATAGCTTCCGTGGAAACACAACAATCTGAATCGGGTCTCCTGGGTCCCATCCCTCCTACTATTGTGTGAAAAGTGACTTTTCATTCCCAAGATTTGTTTTAACATAGTGAAAATCAAAATCGATGGACTAGAAACAAGGATTTTTGTGTCAGCCAACTTCTTGAAAGAGTTCTTTGCCTTTCTGAAATACATGTATTCCTATAATCTTAAAGTTGGCACTCAAAACCAGGCTTGTCAAGGTTTTGGTCTAGGGCTTTCATTTGAACACACCCAAAACCAGGCTATATGGTTGTGGTCAAGGGCTTTATCTGATGTCCATATGTGTGCATAGGGTTTAATGAATTCTCTTTCCTATCCTAACAGGGTGATCTTGAGGAACTTGTCCACAAACTCGAGATTGAAAATGCTAAACTTGAATCCTCACTCAAACATGAAATGGAACGAGTGGAAATGCTCCAGAGGGATTTACAAGATTCCAATAAGGTTAGTGAGTACCGATGAATAAATCTAACTGTAGGGTATTTATACATGTAGTTTTAAAAGATTCTCCAATAGTGATAGTAGTATGCTTTGTCTACAGCTGACTATCGGTAGGGTACCATCACTGATTTGGCCGTCTACTAGTAGATATCATTCTGAGATCAACCACTTGATGTAAAACAAACAGAAAATGTTGACTCCTCTGCTGTAACACATTGATCCAGTAGCACTATCTGCGTTTCATGCCCTATCATGAACCACCAGGGTTTAACATTGCTTTGTCTTCAGTCTCTTGAAATATCAAGCTGCGAGTCACTTCACCTTCCATCTCTGCTAGCAAAGTCCAAAGCCTTAGTGACCGGAGGACTTGATTTTTCACAATGTTTACTCCAAGTGTTTGCGGTTTTTGTGTGGTAGTGGTGGCGCTGTCTGTTGCATATGTTAGGTACTAGCTACTAGTTGCTTGATATCTCGGCTTTTGCAGGTGCGTGACACTCTGGAAAGTGTCGTGGAGAATCTGCGTGGAACAAATGTCACGTTAGAAGACAAACTCCATGTAAGTTAAGCAGATGCATTAATGATGTGTGAGCAAGAAGATGTTTTCACCAAACTGACCTTTTCCCTATGTAATCAAAAACCATGGTGGCTTCGACATCGTAACATGACGGCAACTGCCTATCGGTCTACTCTGATATGCATTGTGAATAGCCTTTATATGAAAACATATTGAATTCATGCTTCTGATTTTTGCTACTTTAGAATGGAAACGTAAGTCAGTTTCCCATTTTTTTGTCGGCAACTGTGTGGGACTATTCATTGTTGTTCGTTGAAAGTATGAAAATGCATGCTTTCATCAGGCCTTGTCATCATTCTTTCGTCTTGCTGCTTCTCATGAGTCAAATAAAATTTCTGATAAGCAAGAGTCGTTGGCTTTCTCTGGATGTCATGGGCGAGCTCCAGGTGGCGGAGACCTTTCTGGAATCTTCTACGCACTTTCTTGCTGTCATTTGTCTGCTAATATCATTTCCCCATGACTTCCCTGTCCTTCGTTGGGTTAATCGCTGAACTTTTTGCATTGTAGGAGGAAACTGCCAGCAGATCAATGTTCGCACAAGAAGCAGAAGATACACGAGGGTTATGGGAGACTGAGGTCGTGTCAAGGTCAAAACTTGGATTGCGTGTAAGTTTATCATATTCTTGCTGTGTCAGTTAGAAATAGGGTTTGTTTCAGGTACATTCTGTGGTTTGCAGGAATTCGCATGTGATTGGCATGATGCTGATGTTGCAGTACCCGGTATCTTGTGCATTTATACGTATGCTGATAGCTGGCTGTGTGCATGTACATCTGTGCATTCTAACTTGATTGTTAAATGTCTCAGCCGTGAATTCACTCCATCAGGGCCTGCACATACAGAAGCAGATCATGAAAGTTTGGGTCCTAAATTTGGATTCTCAACAGCTAAATGACATTGCAGGTCATTTAATGGAGTAGATTTCTTGTAGGATGATGAAAACAATGTGGGTGTTGATGGCGCGGATGCCAGTGAATCTGGAGATGGCCAGGATGTAAGTGGTAGACCCACTGAAGCTTGTAGCATGCCTTTAGAATTATAGGGAGCAATCTACTGCATTATTCTAACCACATATTCAGATCTTGCATGTTTTTCTCAGACCTGAATTAAAGCCACGGTAGTGGCGAAGACTTGTCTCAATAAAAATCAAGTTGATCCCAAAAAATGGTGTTCTCCACCACGATTATTCACATTTTCAGATACACTTTGTTCTTCCAAAAAACATTTCATTCCACTTTTTCAAGGCATGATTGAACTAAATTCACCGAGTTTTCTCATCAGAAATGTGGAAGTTTACTTTGCATTGTGTTGTAATGCTGGAATAACAGATGCAAATCTTAGAATAGCCGCAAATCTTAGAATAGCCTCAAATTGACAAGTAGTTAATTGCTTGAAGTATTAACCTTATATTCCAGCCTGGCTCGACAGTTTTATATCACTCACACTCAGTCGTTTTCTTACTCACCTCACTGACATTTTGAAGGCACTTTCCTCACAGTTGGGTAAAAAAGCATCCTTTTCAGGTTCTCTTAATACTTCTGTGATGAAGGCTACCACAGGAAGTTACCGGTATTGTAATGTAGCCTTGTTACAGTTGTTAGATGTACATGTACCTGTATGTCATTCTGCTCAGCCCTCAACCAGTTGCTGTTTATTTTTAGATTGCACAGCTAGAGAGAACCAAACAGGAATCGGTGGCTGCAGCTGATGAAGAGAAGAGACGAGCTCGAAAGGCTGCCGAGTTGAAGAAGGTGGCAGAAACAAAGATGGAGGCTCTGCAAGAAAAGTGAGTGTTGGGTTCTAACTGCCATCAGAAATCTGTTGATAGATTTCTGTGCCGTACAATTGGCTGTGATAAATCTGTCCTCAAATAAAGTGCAATGGGATTGTACTGATTTCCTTAAAACAAAGCCAGTTCTTATAATAGTGAAAGTGGAAAATGCAATAATTACCAGGTACTTGGTATTCACTTAACGAACACTTAACGAACACTTTTGTCCACACCACGCCCGACTGAACACCTGCTGGTAATCAATTGACCTGGTTATTTCTTTGTAACCTGCTTAATCGTTCTGCACACCAAGGATCCAGGCCTGGAAGCCTTCTAAGTCATGCTGGTACTCTGTCATCTCCATTCCTAATTCCTATGTTTGAATGAACAAGTTGGTTGTCTGAGCTGTTGATCAGTGCTTCTTTTTGGAAAACTTCTGGATTGTTTGACATGTCTGATCTACTGATGTGGAATATGTTGGGATCAGTTGACCGCAGTCCTGAGGAAGTGGAAAAGTTTGCCTGGGAAAAAGACAAAATTTTGATTGAAAGTGAAGAAGATGACGAGTGAGTGAATCTTTCTTGGTTCTAAGGACCATTTTGCAGCAAGTTAAATTGTTGTGTAGCACAAGGCCTATCAATCTTTTTTCTTCTCGTAGGAATACAGACCTACAGAAAGAGGTTGCCACCCTGCGTGCTCACTTAAAGGCAGCGAAGAAGAGGTTAAGAGTAAGTACACTTTGACTACATATTTATTCTTTTCCTCACATATTCAGAGCTGAAAATTTGGTTCTGTTGATTGTGATTACGTGACTACAGCTTGTTTTTGGATCATGGCTCTTCAATCTTCTCTTCTTTTCACAGGAGTTAGATTCCAGTGAATCTCGAATCAATTCATTACATTCGGACTTTGACCGTGAGCGACTGATGATGGAGGGGACACTCTCTTCAGTGCGTCGACAGGTGGGTTACTTGAAGACCGTCAACTCCATGCTGAAAACTCATCCTATTTTGTCAAATTCTCCTTACTTCAGTATCCTTCCTTCATCTTTCATCCCCAAAGTCTTGATGCACAGCTTTGAGATTTAAATTAAACTTCTCCATCAGTTGTCTCAGAAATTATAAAACTGTCTTCACAATTTTAGCTCAACTTTCATTTCAAAGTAATCAAATTCATTATCAGTTCATTGAGTTGAAAACCAGTATTACTTTTACCCTGACCCCTGCTTTCTATTTCACCCCTGAGTCTCTCAATTCTCCTATTGTCTCAAAAGTCAAATTGTTCTGCACGCCACCCTCCCTGACTTCTACCCTTTATTCCCCTTATGATCAGTCTAACAAAGGAGTCCGCTGGGTGAGTTCAGGATGAGCTGGTACATCTGCTTGCTTCGTGTTGTCTCATTGGTGTGTCTGTCCATGAAGGTTGATCCAGAAGTTTGGTTCTGGTGTTTGCTGTCCAGCAGCTTTACGCTTCTTGTAGTCCTACCGTGCATTATAGATCTTACTGAAAGATACCCTAGGTATATGTACCTTGTATGACCATTTGGTCAAAGAATGTCCAAACTGAGGCAAATCTGACCTGCTGTTTTCCTTTTCAGATGGATGACGTCCAATCGCAACTACAACAAGAACTTGACAAGAAGGAACAGTTAGAGGGCAAGAACCGATCCCTCCAACAGGAACTACACTCAGTCAAGGTGGTAGAGAGGGCCTATCAAAAGATGGAGAAGGCCAAGAGAAAGCTGGATGAGGAATTTTCTCAGTATAAGGTAGGAGTAGGTGCTTGTAGGGTAGCAAATTACAGGGCTGAATTTACTAGGGGTGAATGAAGTTATGGCCTGTATTCAGTCCTTTACGTAACGTGTGCTGGTCCTGGAAAACTTGCAGGCCTACTTCCATGAATCCCAGCTCCCTTGGTAAATTCAGCCCATACATTTCCTATTTGGTCTAATGCTATCGCAGTATGTCATGCCAAAGCTAGAACTACATTAGAATAGAAGCTTGTCCTCTCTGTTCTGCTGTACTGTAGTGTTATCAGAAGTCGCAAACAGCCGTTTTGACCTCTCGATGAATACCTTCCTCCATTTAATCAGTGTAAAAAAAAGTTTGATTCCATTACATTCCGGTGCTAGGTGTCTCTCTAGTAAGTCTGCTTCATGGCCTGAACAAGCTTAGTGGTTGAATTAGTGTAGTGCTTGTTCAATGGTTAACAAATCCAACGTTATGATGTTTACTAATTGCTGCTTTGTGTTGGGTATAATTTGTATCCATGTAGACACCGCTTGGTTGATGTTGTTGATATTTCTAGGTAGTTGTACTAACTACATTTTCACCGTGATGCTGGGGTGGGCTAAATAATCTGACCTGAGTGATGTAATCATGTAAAAAGTGTTTCAAGTAGGCATGACAAGACAGGTGATGGATATGTACAAATCAGCTTTGCTGCTGGAATCTGTTAGATTGAAACCTACTTCTTAATGATGCATTCAGGCTCATGTAAAAGCACACTTTGTGGAGCGGAGTGAATTGGACCGAGTCCGCCAAGAGTACGAGGTCAAGGCCAGAGTGGAGGTGAATCAGAAGCTGGAGGAAGTGAATGCCTACTTAGAGGAGCAGGCCCAGGCACGGGAAAAACTCGACCAGATCCGCAGCAGTAACGAGTCTCAACTTCGATCAGACTTTGATAGGAAACAGAAAGAGCTCCAGGTTAGCAGTGAGGTTGATCATGCATGACTCTCGAATGATCTCAGCATGCCTATATTTCGTTGTCCATCTCAAACTTAAGACACTTTACTATAGTCTCTTCCATCACCGTCACATTGCATGCCGACCATGTCATGAACTCAATATTTTCTTTGTTCAGATGTTAACTTCAAGACATTGCATGCATTTCCTTGTTTATCTGTACTTAAAGTTTGAGTCAGTAATTTTGGGGCTATCAGTGTCATAATTCATATTCTACAGGGTTGTATCGGTAGCTTTGTTTCCTAAAATGTCCACTAACATTCGAATCCCACGTAGACAGATAGTTA
This sequence comes from Notospermus geniculatus, assembly GCA_002633025.1. Lineage (NCBI taxonomy): Eukaryota > Metazoa > Nemertea > Pilidiophora > Heteronemertea > Lineidae > Notospermus > Notospermus geniculatus. The sequence continues at coordinate 9,294 of NMRB01006320.1, forward strand.
CCTTGCTTCTAGATCGATGCATGTTGCCTCTGAAATAGCTTCCCAACATCATAGATCTGCAATTCCCTTTCTACTGACAATTATGAAACTTGTTCATTGTGCTCCTTTGGCTCAAAGAGCTAGTTTTAGGCGTCTTTTCCAAAAGTTGGTTTTCATACTGACTTAGCAAATTGACTATGAAAACCATAAACAAACATGTAGCAGTTTTGATGTTTCAACAGCAGTGGTTCAAAGAAGTACTTAAATTATTTTCTAAGCATGACTTGTGTATGCTGAGGTGTATGTGCTCATGATTAGAATCACGTCCCCCATTCTACCCACAGGACGAGTTAACAAAGCTGCGATCAGGCTACCAGGATGTCATAATGCAGAAGACGACTCAGGAATCTGAAGTACAGAAGCTAAAGGACATGTATGACAATGAGCAGAAGCTTAGAGAGAAGTTGACCAATCGACTCTTCAAGGCGAATGACACAGCTCTCAATACCAAGGCCATGTTGTCGTAAGTAGAATGATACGATTGTGAAATTTTGATGGAAATAATCATGATGTATCATAGGCACATTGCTTTCCTTTCTTGCATCCTTTGTTTTCTCAATTTCAGTCTTGAGCGACATCGAATGAGGGCATCAAATCCAGCATTGTACAGTTCAAGTATCGAGACCAACGGTTTCCTGTCAAGTCCAGTTGGTGCAGGCAAGACTACACCAGTTTTTGGCATGAATAATTCTGATGGATTATCGAACAAAATACGCAATGAACTCAACAGAAGTATTGCCAAACATTTAGAAGCAAGTAAGTGAAAAAAATGCTCTTCTTTTCCTACAGCTCCCAAGAAAATTGCAATGTAACATGGATCACATCTGATATTTGTACCTTCTACCCTGTCAAATGTTCCTTAATTGGCATCCCATAGCCATCTTGGGCCACAGTAGGCTTACCGGTAATTGGTGACTTCAGGAACGTATTTTTCCATACTCAATCCATGTATGACTGTTATGTTTCAGGTACCATGAAGGATGTGAACTTTCCATCTCGGACAGTGGATGATTCTTACCTCAGTTCATCACCAAACAAATCAGGAAATGACTATCTAAAGTTATTACGGAGAAACTACCTCTTATAGTGCTACATGACACTAAGTTTGCTTGCGGCAGACTACTTCATACTATTTCTGGACTATAAAACAAGATATTTGTACAACTACAGACAAGTAATGTCTTTGTAAAGAAAAAAAACTTGCCATTTTTTTATATCATCCCAAATGAATCTGTGTCAAGTTCAGATGACTTTTCAAAAATTGACAAGATGGAGTGGAACATGTTCCTGCCTGCTTCGTAATTCACCACATTCATTTAAGTGAGTGATGCATGTTCGTTTGTCGGGGTCCGAGGCAAATGGAGGCCTTATCTTTAGCTGTCTGGACTTCTTGCTTGTAGATAGAATTGAGATTATTAAGTTATTCCCTTTTAGTAGCTGTGATATGTTTCATTTTAGCCTGGTAGAATGAGACAGTCTCATGTGGTTGAGCAGTTCCCAATGACACCATGTACTGTCCCCACATATATGTATGCTGTTTTTAACTTGTACCGGTCATCAAAACATATGAAAGGATTTCATTACTCTGGTCATCAATCTGTTTTTTCACTCTTCTGTGTAATGGTTGATGTCGAACGACTTTTCTAGGTTTCTGGGTTCTCCTTGCAGTCGGCCTGCTTTTCATCAGTTTTCTATCAAAAACTTTGTCTGTAATCTTCCTTTCATGAGTTCCACTTGTATTGAAGACCCTTGCAGATCTTTTCATTTTCATCTTTTCTTCATGGTAAAAATTCCATTGTAGAGAAAGTGTTTCTTATTAATTAATGCTTTTATGATGAATGGAAAAAAACATTCAGCATGTTGAGCAGTGAATCTTTTTGACAACTGAGTTGAATTGAAGATTTCCTTCCAGTTCCTCTCTTTTTCGACTCTGGATAGAGTGCATTATATCACTTGAGTGACATTTTCCATTGCCTGTTTTATCACTTTCATCTTTTATGTTTGTTGCAATACTCATTTACCCCAACTGCTGTAATACTACCCACTGTCATTTCTCTGTCCCAAGTCTAGTACCATATTGTACTTAACTTTTGGACCATTCCATTCTCTTTTTCTCTTCATGCCTGTAATATGAGTAGAGTAGCAAGGGGTCAGTTTAAAATTAAAAGATAATGTCACCCAGTGGTTCTCTCGTGTCAGAAGTGAGTTCTTCGTGCTGTCCATAGATTGGTTGATCTTATTCACATAACCATCTGTAGGTCGACTGGACCTGTCAACTGACCTGTCACCCAAAGATGACCCAGTCAACTTATGGGTCCATTTGAACTACTGTGGCTTTTTGAATAGATCACCCCATACCTGTCTTTGCATTTCTGTGGCTGGCTCACAGTCCTTTAGTTCCTGTAAGATCTTATGTTGATGAATTTGTCAAGTGTACCAAAATGTATATGTTTCACGTACTGAGCCAAGTCCAAAGTACTTTGAGACTTCCCTTGGAGGAATTATTCTGAGGACTTCCACACAAAAACATCAATGCTTAGGCTGACATTTTGTGTGTGTGTGTGTGTGTGATGTTCTTCTCTACATTTATTTCAGTTTATTTTATCCAGAAGTTAGATGTAGAATTTGTAAGTCACATTAGTAGGTCATTATTACAAGTTGGGAAATCATGACTGTGAGAGATTCCAAGGTTTTTAAGATACAATACAGTCATGTGCATGTGGTGTATCAGGGTTGGACCTTGGGAGTAGCTGAGATGGAGGTCAGAAGGCTTTGAACCAATGTTTGTTCTGTTATGTGGCCAATGTATTCTGGAGGTAGAGTGTATGCTCTCATTATTTGAATTGATGATTGTTCTCAAATTTAGTGCCTTCATTACTAGTTCATGCCAACTATTGATGCCTGAATATATTACTGCTGATCTTTAACTTCAGACGTACTTGTAGGTCCGTTAAACATGTTGAGAGGTGGACCAGCCTTATAAAGCCTTGTTAATTCCAGTGCCTCTAAAATGAACAACCCAATGGACCTTTCTATAAGAACTAGTGGTGA
>NMRB01006321.1:0-12378 GCA_002633025.1 Notospermus geniculatus
AGGTCACAGAGGTCAAAGTTCAAATTTAGTCATTTGGTGGCGCGTTTCGTAACTGCTTGGGCTATTGACTTGAAACTTGGTACATATACACCTCTATGTCAGATGACCTATGACACCACTTTTTGGTCCGATTCAATTCTCCGCTTGGCCACCAGGTGGCCATAACCGAAGCTCAAAGTCCAGTACATGTAACTCCTGAACTGGATTTTCTCCAAATTTTTATCAGGTGCATCTAACGAGGATACATGACCCTGGAACATTTCGATTTAACATTTGTCATTTGTTTTTTCTTGTACGTTCACCCAGGTGAGCACATGGTCCATGGACCATTTCATTAGGAAGATGAAATAAGCCACCTCTGGCATATTTTTATAACCATCGTTGGACATGTTAAACCACATACCTATTCCCATGTTTAGTATGACTCTAAAGCGTTGACGTCATTGGTGTTTAGAATGCATGATTGTGGTTGTGCGTGAAGCAGCGGAATTCATTCAAAACTGTTTTTTTTTCTCGTTCAAGTGTTTTGAAGAAGTACAGTCCAAGAATTTAATTTTCATTACATAATAAAAAATATCAAAGAATTGTAAAAATTTGTTCCAAGATCTGAAACTTTTCGTCCAAGATTGTCACGTGCCTCTTGCCAAGATGCAAGTGACCACAAAACTGATGACGTCATGAAGTACATGAACAACCGGGATGCATTTCGTCATTTTCATGAATTTACTTTTTGCCTGGCAGCTCTGACACATTGGGAAATTTCCGGCATAGAACATGCAGTAGGATCATTGCTCAAAAGGGCTGAAAATTACCGCTATACCTCCTCCAGGGTGTGCAATTGGGAGACATGACCAATTCCAACAACTTTTCAAAAGGGACCCATAGTAAATTCTCAAGGACTTAGGAGCTATAGGCCTAGTTCGAGGCTACCCTTCATTTCATGATTTACGCTGAATATCAACCTCACTACACTTCTTGGTAGCTGGGGACACTACGTCGGTCCACTTCCGCCGTTGATTCATACCACTTCTTAGAAATAACCAGCTGAATTTCGTTGAATAATTTTGGCGGTCATCGAGTCATCGCGCCGTCGAGTCTTCGCGTCATCGAGTCAAGTACAACAAGCCAAAGATAGCCATACTGCTTTATGGTCACTATAATAAATTTCCAGTACACCAGAGTCTGTGTTTTTGATGTTGGTGAGAATCAAATCAATTGTAGAGTTGTAGTCATTGGTTGGTTCCGTTATCAGTTGTGAATACTGATAGCTGTTCATCAGTCTTTCTAGTTGAGAACGGGCTGGAGATGGTTTACTCCAGTCAATATTGAAGTCTCCAATGATAATAGCATAACCACTGTGTAAGTAGTTATCATGGATTGAAGAACAGTGTATTATTTTCTTTGGGATTTATCATTTGTTGGGATTCAGCGTTGTAATCCGATCCTTAACCGCGGTCTGTTGATTTATCGACTTACCCTAAATCCGGCTCAATAGAGCTTAATTACACCTCCACCACGCTATAATTAGCGCGCGCTCTTTGTGCGGTCAGGCGAATCGACCCCGGTAATATTAGATATCACCCTGGTTGGATTGTAGTTTGGTTCCCGAACCCACCGCTAGGGCCAAAAGGGTTCGGTATCGGCCTCGTTTGACCTTGACCTCACACACAGAATTCTGTGTGTCTGACGTCACAGAGGATAGGCTGGTTCGCGATCCCAACATAGCTCACGGTACGTTGGAACCAGGAACCAGTCTATCCTCTGTGACGTCAGACACACAGAATTCTGTGTGTGAGGTCAAGGTCAAACGAGGCCGATACCGAACTCTTCTGCGCCTAGCGGTGAGTTCGGGAACCAAACTAGTTGGATTGCAGACCGACCAGAGTAATATGGGATATTACTCCGGTTGGAATTCTTGCTGTGTGAACGATTGGGGGTTTGGGCGCGGGCTATCTACACTGTATCTGATGAACCTGGGTGATATTTGATATCGCCCTGGTCGGAGTTCTCTAGCGCTTATTGACCGGAGTATTTTATTAAATCTGGTTTAATTCCTGCTGTAGGCCTATGAGCGACGGGGGTCATTATGGGATGAGGTTAAGGTTAATACATAGTATCATAAAGGAATCAACCATAAAGGTTTAACTGCCAACGATGAGCTTACTGAGAGATACACTTCCTGTGTTGCCACCAGATGACTCTCACTGCCTGAATTTTGGCTTTACGTAATAGGCACGAGCTTCAACTTTTTTTGTGGTGAAGAGGTACATGAACCTGCCAACATCATGCTTTGAATTCCATTTCTGACGATAACTGAGCTATTTTCAGCACAATTAGTGTTCCATGTACAAATGTACGTCAGCCTATTCAAATGTACACCGATGACCCTGAACACACATCGTTCGTGGGGTTCTCATTAATTCAGACCTTTTGTATCATAAGATCAACTAGTCGGAATTCAACAAAATTTGCTGTGAATGTGCAGAAGGGTCTTGCCTATCATATGGAAACGTCAGAATGCAAATCTGTTGGGTTTTAAAGGGATATTGTCCACATTTATAAAATGCTAAATTTGTCAGTTGAACCTTTATGGTTGATTCCTTTATGATAGTATGCTTTTTTTGTTGAAGTTCATATCGAATGAATGACAAGGGCTATTATTGTACGGATTTGCAGAGTCGTGTAATATAGGCCTAAAGGCTTTTCCGTTCCCAGGGGCGGATCCAGGAGTTCTGGCGCACTGTGCTAGAAACATTGAAATCTGCGGTGAATTTCAATGATTTGCTCCAAATTTCAAAATTTCTCGGTCGATTATAAAGATTTTGGGCCGAAGGGAGGCGCCCCTGGCCCCTTGAATGCGCGCCTGGTTCCCTATGTTTATGTGTGGTGGTACCATCAATAAACTTACCTTTTCTACCCTGCATTCACATTAGGAAACGGACCCACGCAAAACACAAAGTATGAATCTGCATTAATCCTAGGCCTTGAACTCTGCTTGGAATTCATTTTGTGCTAGCTGAGTTGCATAGCAGGAAAAGAACTAGGTTGGAATTCATCTTGTTTGAGCGATAAGGCAGTGTTTCTGTAGCTCAGTGTCCCCCAACAATCATTCATATTCACTCTGGCTAGAATTCCGTTTGCTTTTTTGTCGACAAATATATCGTACCGGTAACAGATTTTCAGTCATTGAGATTTAGACATAGTTTAGGGTTTGCAGCGTAGTCCGTAGGCCCTACAGTGCATTAAAAATCGTTAAAAGTCATTATCTCTGTTCTGTGCTTTTTATGACATTAAAAAGGCATTATTTCAAGCATAGGTGCATATTATGTTGCATCGCCTTGGTCAAAACAGCATTGCTCAAGCTAGTGTCAGCTGTTCGGCCAAACTGGTAATTGGTGAGGGCGGTGACACCACATGATTACAGAAGAGTAAAACAAGTCTTTAAGCAAGGTGTTAGGCCAAGCTGATTAGTGATTTAGGTAATTGGTGACACATTTATTACAAATTGGTTACACCGCATGATTTCACAAGAGTAGACTCTAGGCCTATACCTGGCATGTGAGCTTAGGCCTGTTTTCATTCATGTCAACAATAAACAAGGAACTTAGACACATTTCATAAAACTGTGGCAACTGATATATAAACATGTATACAATGGTTCGAACCAACGCTGGAGGTTGGGATGGCTCCTTCAAGAGTATAAATATGGTATTGAGTTCTCGTGTTATCCATTCCATTATTTTCATCCTGAGAATCAAGTTGTCCGTATTTGTATTGTTACTCCTACTCGTGATCGTGGTTTGGAGTTTGCGAAAGAGTGATGATGGCGCTGTATATTTTTGGCTTAACAATGTCCGTGCCAAAAAGAGGAACCGTCAAGACTTTCCAGCAGTTTCTCACATCAAGCCTGGTGACAGTGCCGACCAAGTGAAGGTGAGTCAAATTTTCATATCTGTGTTTATCTGATATCCGATATGCGACACGCGACAGTTCATGCGATGTCCGAAATGCGATAAAAACAGCTCCGGCCGTTTAAACGATCAGGTCTACACTACGCTGAAGCAATTTCCTACGCACAAATGTAAAAAAGTACGTTAGCGTTAGTGATACCGTTAACGGAGCGATATCTTAAGCCCTCGACTGATCGAGTATTGGAAAATGGCTTGAAACTATCAGGCTGTGATTTCGCATATCGTTACGTTGTAGGCCTATGGCATATCGGATAAAGGGTATCAGTAATTCTTTGTTTCCAAAGCTTGCTCCACCCAAGTTTAAAGTTCACCTTCGCGGAATGATAATCTTGCCTTGTTATTGATTTCTTCCGATCCTCAGAAGTTGATGCCAGATTTGAATTCAGGGCAGGTTTGATACATGTATGTGCCACTTATGGCATAATCGAAGTTCAGCTCTAAAGCCGTGTTTACCTGACATTCGGTATCCGTTAGGCGATACCTACGTTTTTTCATCTCGACCTGGACATGAGCCAATGCTTTGGCAGATAACGTCGTCTCTCATAAAGGATAACGGATGTCAGGTAAAGACGGCTCAATTCTGGCATATTGTCCCTAATCCCGGGTCCCCAATTAACCATTCTGGATTGAATTTGAGAATATGTGAATGATTGTAGTGTAATATCACCATGAAACCTTTTCCTCCTTATGGTGTTCTATGGCTTTTCATATAATAGAACCTGTAGGCTACTTTAGGAGTTAAGTAATAATATACATATATGCGAATTAATATTAAGAAAGGAACACTCATTTGGAGTCGATGTATTTCATTTATTATATACTCTCTTTCAAATAATGACACATATAACCAGTACGAAGCAAGTGATTTATGAAGGAATAGTCTATATTTGAGCTTTCAAAACCACCGTATTAAATATAATTCAACCATGCAAAGACATTAGCCGTGTTTACAGCTGACGAAATTGCCGGACCTGACCCGCCTCTGACCCGCCTTTTTTGCGTTTACACCTATGAAAATCGGATCCGGACTAAAAATTGCCGGACTAATTTAGCCCGCTTTCGCTCGGCGGGTCTGATCCGGATTATACTTTAGCCCGGCAATTTCAAAGGTGTGGACAGAAGGCAAAGTAAACTACGGTCGTAACACATTCGTGCAATTAAATTTCAAACGGACCTCAATTGGATGCGTTTACTAACTCCACCGCCACCTTAATGGTAGAGTACCATTAACCTACTGGAACCTAAAACTCTCCGTCATGATGATGCAGCATGTGCAGTTTTTGACGCACAGACAAGGCACGCAGAGATGTCTCACTGAGACTTGCGTGCGCGGAAAATCTCGGCAGCACACCGGATTTTCCCGGAGTGGAAGCAGTATCCACCCACGGCTATCGATTTTCTGTTGTACGGATACATACCGATATATTTGTTGTTGATCTCCGTCTGTACTTCTGGAACTTGAATGGATGGCAGATCTATTTGTAGTGTTGGGATGTCACTAAGCCGTGGCCTTTTGTCAAGAGGAGTGTCTCTGTTGCAAGTTGTTGCTTCCAGGTTGAATTCTTCGATTACAATGCGGATGAACTCTCGGTTGTTGCTGACAGAAGCAATCTTTTGGTAAAAACCATCTTGTGGGTCATAGTTCACCCGCTGAACCATCTTTCCACTTGATTCGTTTTTGAAACACAGCTGCAAAAGCAACAGTGAACATTACATTTACATCCCTTTGGGCCGCAGACGTGAGCAGCCAGTTTGCTGGAAAAATCTGAGTCTCCCCTTAAGAAAATCTTCATTTTACCATGATAATTTCGAATGGTAAGGACATGTTTACCATTGTAAGATTGGCTTTCACCATGTTAAAAACTTCTTTATTACCGTTCGAAATTGCCATTCACCATGGTAAAAATGAAGAATAATATTTTTTATTTATAAAGGTGATCAAGTCTCCACGCCCCGGATGTTACCGGAGTTGCTGCCAGTCGCAAGTGCTATGTATGACTCGGAGATGAAACATACCGTATGTAACATCGTGCTTGAGTTTTCAATGGGGAGCGCCAATTGGTCACGTGAGACTGATAGAGCAGACGCGACACCTATAGAGGCTCATTGTTCGAGAGATGCGGTTCACCAAGCACGGCCAATCACACCTTGAATCGTCATGAATAATAGGTGGCGTCGGTGTACTATCAGTTCAAACCCACGCGTATATTCTCGCGTGGTCTGCGTGATCGGGGTTCCCTATTGGACCTACTTTACAACCCAAACTTAAGAACTCGTTTGGAATTAAGAAGTTGGCTTTTTTGTTTGGTAGTGACTTGACATATCGCATTGAAAACATGTGTTCTGATTGGCTTATGATGACTGAGTGCCATTTGGACTATATTTTTGAGAATGACCACACGATACATGTATTAGGCCTCAACAAAATGACTGTTGGCACCCACAGATATGTTCAGACCTTTGACTTCACGCATTCATTTAATGGTTTGTTACAACACTATTGACAGAGGGAATTAAAGGACCACGGTATTGCCACTTTCTGTCGACAGCCGGCGCCACCGACACCATTCTCCAATACTGTAGTTAAGCCTTTCGCCCCAGTGTTGGAGAATGTATGATTACAATACAATGCACGTAGTAGCATGCGTGGTTTACCAAGTCGTCAATCCTCGAGGTCTCCCTTAACGTGGGTAGGTGTAACGCCAGGATTGGGGAGCAATACTGTGGTCCTTTAAAGTCAAACGTCCTTTATGCCCGCTGTACACGATCCCCCAAAGTTGGATGAAAAAAATTTGACCAAAAAGATTGATCGTGTAAGGTGGGAAATTGGATGAAATAGTTTGCGTCAATCAAAGATTGATGGAATAGAGCAGGTGTTATATCTGCCAGTGTTTCTGTGGGTCAGTGTGTCCCCTTACTGTTTGGGAAACCTTGGCAGATAGATTGACATGTTTTTCTGTGTGTCCTCTATTGTCAAGTCGCTGCTTATTCCGTCAGACAATAGGAGGGGAACACTCACAGATGGGGAACACTGGCAGATGTTACACCGGTCCTACTTAATTAATAAATTTTATCGTGTACGGCGGGCATGGATATTTATTGAACGATTAACCCTAATGAATTAGCGTTTTCTGAATACGAATATTATTTTATGAGTGGATATTATACAAATGGATGGGTTTTGTAATGCCATTTTGTGAAAGATTGGATATAAATGATTGACCGTGTATGGCGGGGCCCTTTACATAATTTGACCAAAATGACTGACAGAAAAGTTTGATGAAAATGATTGCTCGACGCAGATCGTGTACAGTGGCCATTAGCGGTTATCTCTATATTAAAGACCTTGGCCCGTATTCAATAAGGGTGATCATCGCACGTTTAAGGGTGTTTTGGCCTAATCAGCGTACAAATTCTGCATTACACAGGTTAAAGGCCTAGAAAACTATTGTCTGATGTCTGTACGGTGGTTCACCAGAGGCGTTTACCCGCAGGATAGTCACACGCGTCTAACTATCCTGCGTCTAAGTCAAAGAGCATGAAGGAAATGTTGAACGATCAGGAAGGCTTGTCTAGAATTTTTCCAACACTTTCTATTGTCCTCCCACACTAAGACGCAGGAATGTTAGACGCGTGTAATCATCGTGTGGGTAAAATGCCAGGGATCAGGCAGCTTACAGAACGTAGAACAATAGTTTCTAGGCCTATAACATGTGTAATGCAGAATTTGTACGCTGATTTAGCTAAACACCCTTATTGAATACGGCCCACCAAAATTTAGTCCCAGATTGGTTGTTTTAGCAATATTCTCTAAAATGAAATGTATGTCTCAGTGCTGTGTGTCGGCTTGATCAAAATTATAGACACTATAGACAGATGGGTTATAATCGACGAGCATAGTCTCGGTCACCCAGCAGCTGTTTCGAATCTGGGGAACCGGAGTACTGTGTGGCTGGCTGCGCAAGACTACACACAGCATTGGGGATTCCCCAAGGGGATTTCCAAAACCTCGATGCAGGATAATGCTATAATATGTGGTTCTATGGTTCTATACACTACGCACGCCTGCAGATGAGGTTGCACTAATATTTCGGCCGAACTGGGGAGTGAGCAGCGGTGCATAGTGTGCGGCTTTAAAGCCAGACACTATTGACAGATGGGTTATAATCGACGAGCATAGTCTCGGTCACCCAGCCGCTGTTTCGAATCTGGGGAACCGTAGCAGTAGGCCTACTGTGTGGCTGGCTGCGCAAGACTACAAACAGCATTGGGGATTCTTCCCCAAGGGGATTTCCAAAACCTCGATGCAGGATAATGTTATAATATGTGGTTCTATGGTTCTATACACTACGCACGCCTGTAGATGAGGTTGCACTATTATTTCGGCCGAACTGGAGAGTGAGTAGCGGTGCATAGTGTGCGGCTTTAAGTTCATATGGCCACACCACAGGATACTGACCCTTAACATATAAGTGCTGTAAATAGAGATTGTGCTGTATGTAAATAGTGATTGAGTGTGTGTATAGTCTAGTCATGACATTCTGTTACTGATATCTTCCAGGTTCGGGAAGTTGTAAAATGANCTCGGGGGGGGGGGGGGGTTATTGGATCTCTGTAACACATCCACCACCCCTGCAATGCATGCCTCAAGTCCCTGTGGTGTATGCAAAGTTTTGGTTTCGATCAGCCATACTGTCTTTGCATGGTTGAATTATATTTAATACGGTGGTTTTGAAAGCTCAAATATAGACTCTTCCTTCATAAATCACTTGCTTCGTACTGGTTACATGTATATATGTGTCATTATTTGAAGAGAGTATATAATAAATGAAATACATCGACTCCAAATGAGTGTTCCTTTCTTAATATTAATTCGCATACATGTATATTATTACTTAACTCCTAAAGTAGCCTACAGGTTAAATATGAAAAGCCATAGAACACCAAAAAGGAGGAAAAGCTTCCATGGTGATATTACACTACAATCATTGACATATTCTCAAATTCAATCCAGAATGGTTAATTGGGGACCCGGGATTGGGGAAAATATGCTAGAATTAAGCCGTATTTACCTGACATCCGTTATCAGTTATGAGAGAAGAAGTTATCTGCCGAAGCATTGGCTCATGTCCAGGTCGAGATGAAAAAACGTAGGCCCTACCGGTATCACCTAACGGATACCGAATTTCAGGTAAACACGGCTTTAGAGCTGAACTTCGATTATGCCGTAAGTGGCACATACATGTACCAAAGCTGCCCTGAATTCAAATCTGGCTCAAACTTAAGAGGATCGGAAGAAATCAAGAACAAGGCAAGATTATCATTCCGCGAAGGTGAACTTTAAACTTGGGTGGAGCAAGCTTTGGAAACAAAGAATTACTGATATCCTTTATCCGATATGCGATAGGCCTACAACATCAACGATATGCGAAATCACAGCCTGATCGTTTCAAGCCATTTTCCAATACCCGATCAGTCGAGGGCTTAAGATATCGCTCCGTTAACGGTAGGCTATCACTAACGCTAACGTACTTTTTTACATTTGTGCGTAGGAAATTGCGTTTAGCGTACCGGTAGTGTAATCGTTAACGGCCGGAGCTGTTTTTATCGCATTTCGGACATCGCATGAACTGTCGCGTGTCGCATATCGGATGTCAGATAAACACAGATTTGAAAATTTGACTCACCTTCACTTGGTCGGCACTGTCACCAGGCTTGATGTGAGAAACTGCTGGAAAGTCTTGACGGTTCCTCTTTTTGGCACGGACATTGTTAAGCCAAAAATATACAGCGCCATCATCACTCTTTCGCAAACTCCAAACCATGATCACGAGTAGGAGTAACAAATACAAATACGGACAACTTGATTCTCAGGATGAAAATAATGGAATGGATAACAGGAGAACTCAATACCATTTATACTCTTGAAGAATCCATCCCAACCTCCAGCGTTGGTTCGAACCATTGTATACATGTTTATATATCAGTTGCCAAAGTTTTATGAAATGTGTCTAAGTTCCTTGTTTATTATTGACATGAATGAAAACAGGCCTAAGCTCACATGCCAGGTATAGGCCTAGAGTCTACTCTTGTGCAATCATGCGGTGTAACCAATTTGTAATAAATGTGTCACCAATTACCTAAATCACTAATCAGCTTGGCCTAACACCTTGCTTAATGAAGGCTTGTTTTACTCTTCTGTAATCATGTGGTGTCACCGCCCTGACCAATTACCAGTTTGCTTTAACAGCTGACACTAGCTTGAGCAATGCTGTTTTGACCAAGGTGATACAACATATGCACCTATGCTTGAAATAATGCCTTTTTAATGTCATAAAAAGCACAGAACGGAGATAATGACTTTTAACGATTTTTAATGCACTGTACGGACTACGCTGCAAACCCCAAACTATGTCTAAATCTCAATGACTGAAAATCTGTTACCGGTACGATATATTTCTCGACAAAAAAGCAAACGGAATTCTAGCCAGAGTGAATATGAAGCCTATGCAATATTCCACTGGAACTCCAACAATCATTGTACTGGGCAGTTCAAAGCAGCTGAATCGAGTTCCAAAAGTAGTGATCGGTCAATGCCACACCCTCTGAAACTCCATCTCTTGGTTTCGGTGTGACAGTAATCAAAGTCCCCCTGGAATCAGAGTCAGGCCCTATTGTTCAGTGAGGGAGTAGAATGCATGGTTATGGAGACCATTACCATTCGGATATTACGTTACAATAGTGGGTTGTTGTTTTGCGGACTTGCATTCCTAGGACGTTGATTCCTTTCACACCTTAACGTATCACCAGAAGAGTTCAAAGCGGTGTAACATCGATCAGTGTTCCCTGTAATTCTGTGTTTTTCTTATTGTTTCCCTCCTGACGGATTAAGCGGCAACGAATCCAACAATAACCATTCTAGGCCGCGTCTATTGTCATGATTTTTGGGGAACACTGAGCTACAGAAACACTGCCTTATCGCTCAAACAAGATGAATTCCAACCTAGTTCTTTTCCTCATCACTATGCAACTCAGCTAGCACAAAATGAATTCCAAGCAGAGTTCAAGGCCTAGGATTAATGCAGATTCATACTTTGCGTTTTGCGCGGGTCCGTTTCCCATGTGAATGCAGGGTAGAAAAAGTAAGTTTATTGATGGTACCACCAGACATAAACATAGGGAACCAGGCGCGCATTCAAGGGGCCAGGGGCGCCTCCCTTCGGCCCAAAATCTTTATAATCGACCGAGAAATTTTGAAATTTGGAGCAAATCATTGAAATTCACCGCAGATTTCAATGTTTCTAGCACAGTGCACCAGAAATCCTGGATCCGCCCCTGGGAACGGAAAAGCCTTTAGGGCCTATATAACACAAATCTGCAAATCCGTACAACAGTAGCCCTTGTCATTCATTCGAGATGAACTTCAACAAAAAAAGCATACCGGTACTATGTATTAACCTTAACCTCATCCCATAATGACCCCCGTCGCTCATACAGCAAGAATTCAACCAGATTGAATAAAATACTCCGGTCAATAAGCGCTAGAGAACTCCGACCAGGGCGATATCAAATATCACCCAGGTTCATCAGATACAGCGTAGATAGCCCGCGCCCAAACCCCCAATCGCTCACACAGCAAGAATTCCAACCGGAGTAATATCCCATATTACTCTGGTCGGTCAGCGCGAAAGCAATCCAACCAGGGTGATATCTAATATTACCGGGGTCGATTCGCCTGACCGCACAAAGAACGCGCGCTAATTATAGCTTGGTGGAGGTGTAATTAAGCTCTATTGAGGCGGATTTAGGGTAAGTCGATAAATCAACAGACCGCGGTTAAGGATCGGATTACAACGCTGAATCCCAACAAATGATAAATCCCAAAGAAAATAATACACTGTTAAGAGCTACTGATTAGGCCTACGAGAACCTTAAAGGCGGTTTACTCTAGGTTGCACCAAGTTGCAAGTTGCAGCAACTTGTAACTTATTGCAAACTACCAAGGACGGTTAAAGGCCCGTTTACACATGCAACTTTTCATATGCAACTTCATGCAACTTGTTGCATAAACCTGATGAGACCAAATATTTCATCAAAGTTGCCAAACTGGTTCCCAGAATGCATTTCGCTCCACAATATGGCGGTCGCTAATAATGCCTCTGGAAACAAACGCCCTCTTCACTTCTGCAAGGTTCTTGCAAAACCACTTTTCAGATTAAAATATTAGCGTGAAACGCATTCAATGACTTTGATAATCGTTATTATTTCATTCTATAGCCACAAACTGGGATAATATGGAGGAAAACATTAATTTCATGTTAAGAATTTTGCGCACTACTTTGCGCAGTTTCGAGCAAATGCCGTGAGCCGTCTCGGCGCTCGACCAATCAGAGGCCAGATACTCGGC
>NMRB01006322.1:0-12376 GCA_002633025.1 Notospermus geniculatus
TAATAGATTTCCTGCAGGCTTTGCACACAAATACCGTGGAATAACACAACACTGTGGAATAAGCTTAAACTTAGTTTAGTTACACACAGAATTGTTAAACTTTGTTTTATGCATACCGAATTTTCTAAACCGGGGAGAGAAGAATAACAATTCTCAGAATAGGCTAAACCAGGGTATAGTTACCACCTCCTTTATGCATACGGGCCCTGGGTTTAATTCTCGATAGCTCATTGTCATTTAAAAATCACATCGACGACATAGTGGTGAAGTGCAATAACCAGCTTAATCCGTTGAAACTACTCTCTGGTACAGTGAGATCTAAACATTTAGAGCGTATTTACTATTCATTTATATTGCCACACCTAGAATACGGTTCCTTGGTATTTGACTCTGCGAGTAAAGTTAATTTATCCAACTTAGACCGTATTCATTATAGAGCAGCTTTATTAGTTAGCGGTTGCCTGCATGGCACAAATACTGCTAAAGTTCTCACTTGTCTTGGATGGTCTTGCCTGCAGGACAGGAGGAATGAACGAAAAATTACTTTGGCTTATGATCACACTAATGGTAACCTACCTCAATTCCTTGAAGACGTCTTTCAACTATATGTCAACCCTAACTTTGATCCTCGACTTCAGCATAACAGATACTTTCGCTTCCCTCTCAATGCCCCTATGTATTTATTAAGTTAGAAAATCCCTAACTCCTTATCACTCTGGGAACACATTCCTGATAATATCAAAAATAGGTGGACCAGAAACTCTTTTCTTTATAATCTTCGTCAGCACGCGCGCGGCAGGAGGAACGGGGTGTCCACCACTAAATTAAATATTCCGAGATCTTGTGAGATTGTTCTCAATCGGGTTAGGTGTGACTTAATATTCAAGAGTCATATGTTCGCTCATAATTTTCCAAATATTAATGATCAGAGCTGCCGCTGTGGGTTCAGGGTTCAGACCTCGAAACATATTCTTTTTTCATGTCAGTTGGTTAACCATGAGCGAACAGACCTACTTCATAATCTTGCGAGTATACCAAACTTTGATTTTATCTCCTTAAGGGCGAGCCATCATTGTGAATTTTCATAGTGCTTCAATCCAGGCCCCTCTAAAAAAGCAGTAAAGACACCCCCACTTGACTTTTGTTTGGGTCCATTGTGATCACTGTACTGTATAGACACAGGAAATGAGCAAAATCCCAAGAATTACAAGTTAATTATATTATGTAATCCAAAACAAAGAAATTCGCCAAACATGAAAAACAGGTACAATTTTCTCAGAGAAGAAGCATGTAAATGACACATTCAGGTAGTGGCAGCAATGCCACAAACCCATAGAACCTGGGGTGGCAAGGATGTCTTGACCAGCATTTCATAGACAGCATACACGCTCAGTACATTAGAAGAGAACCAGGAAGTAAAATCAAGATCCAATATGGCCGCCCTGTTTTTTGGAAATTGGCAGCATGCATGCAGTTCACTTGTGGAGTACTCTATGTCTGTTGAAAATAATGCTACCAAAAGGGGTGGACTGGGTAGAAAACACGACGAACTTTACGATACGCATGTTGTTTGATCTTTAAAGTGTGCCATTTCTTGAGAAAGTGTTCCGACAACTAGTCTTTTGTTTCAACTCATTAGCTAATTAGTGCGTTCCAAGATACATCTCATTCAATTCCTTTTGACTTATAGACCCCGCAGGTGCCTTCATTTCCGTCATATATCTTGTACTTTTATGGTATTTTGATATCTTTTATTTACAACGCCTGGCCACGTTTCAAAAATTGCAAACGTTGGCTCGCCCTTAATCAGCTAAGCTCAGATATCAAATACAGATTGTTGTTACATGGTTTGAGTGATCAATCTTTTCCCCTCTCTATAAAGCAAAGTATGGCTGTCTAAGTCTTTACTGCACACTTTTTTACAAGTGCAGTAGAGATGTTGTAACACTTTTCCCTATTCTGCCTTCCCAATTTTATATGTACTTTGTAAACCCGGATATAACCACGTCCATTATTTTGGCATGAGTTCGCGACCGTCTGAGATTTCTTAATAAATAGTACGGGCCATGACCTTTCCCTTTGTTTTATGATCGTGAGTGTTTCCGGGTTTGCAATTCACTCCTCGGTTTTTTGCTCCTTGTACTCCAACGAACGGACCCGATGCCAACCACTTGTCTCTGTTCCTTTTTTACCCTGTCTGTAATCTGTTTATATTCTTTCTTTCTTCTTTTTCTGTATGCTTCAATGTATTATGTTTTTGTTGCTCTGTCCGCCTGATACCTTTCTTCGATGTCATATCTGTCTCAGGAGCCGCTAATGTTCTGCTTTGGCTTTGGCTCCTGACTACTGTAGCACTTTGTATTGGCGAATAAAGCTATACATACATATACATACCTATGACACCAAGTTTCGGTCCGATTCGATTTTTGGCTTGGCCTCCAGGTGGCCAAAACCAAAAACACAAAAAGTGCAATAACTCCTGAACTAATGACTGGATCATCTCCAAATTTTTATCATAGGTGTATCTAATTAGGATACATAACATATATAACGGGTTTTTGATTTGACCTACTTTTCGAGGTCACAGAGGTCAAAGTCCTACAAAAGTGACGAACCTGCCACAGGTCCTCATTATTTCACCGAGCATCTTCATATCTTGCATAAACATGTATTAGAGGGGTACCTTCAAAACTACCGAGTTTCGGTCCGATCGGACATCCAATATGGCCACCAGGTGGCGTAACCTGAAAATCATCCAAGTGCTATAACTCAGGAACGGCTTGACCCAGACTGCTCAAACTTGATATTTACCTCTCTCTAGGTGACCTTTACAAGCACGTCAAATTTCGGCCCGATTAAACTTCCAATATGGCCGCCAGGTGGCGTAGCCCGAAAATCATGAAATGTGCTATAACTCAGGAACGACTTGACCCAGAGCGCTCAAATGTGCTATGTGGTTCCCTCTAGATGACCTTTATGTGCATGTGAAGTTTGGCCCGATCGGACATCCAGTATGGCCGCCAGGTGGCATAACCCAACAATCATTGAAGTCCTGCTACTTGGGAATGACCTGACCCAGATTGCTCATAACTAACATGTACCTCTCTCTGTCATTACACTGTTATGTCCAAACGAGTGAGCACATGGTCCATGGACCATTTCATTTTTAAAAATATGTTATGTGAAGTTCATGTAGTATTTTCTTACATGTTGTATCAAAAATGCATTGATGTAAAATACAAAAAGAAATTTTGGAATTTCTACCAGAACCAGGCGTCTGCTCAGCTGCAACTTGTTGTTCAATATTCTTGTTCTTTTCTACGGTGGCTGATAAAGGTCATCATATTTTTATTTTTCGTAAGTCGGGCGCCCGACTTATAACTCGGGCGCCCGAGTTATAAGTCGGGCGCCCGACTTATAACTCGGGCGCCCGACTTACTATCTCGGGCGCCNTCGGGCGCCCGACTTATAACTCGGGCGCCTGACTTACTAACTCGGGCGCCCGACTTACGAGAGGCATCATATATTTTCTTTCATAAGTCGGGCGCCCGAGTTATAAGTCGGGCGCCCGAGATATAAGTCGGGCGCCCGAGTTATAAGTCGGGCGCCCGAGTTAGTAAGTCGGGCGCCTGAAATATAAGTCGGGCGCCCGACTTACGAAAAATAAAAATATGATCTTACGAAAAATAAAAATATGATGGCCTTTATCAGCCACCGTACTTTTCTGCTGTTTTCTGCAAATTTCTTGCATTAGTACCTTAATACATGATATGACTGTGTATAATCGCTCCCACAAGCAACACATTTCCCATATACGAAGAATGGTTCTCATTGATCGGAAATCGACAATGGCGGAGAGGTATTTCCACTTCACCGAGAAAGAGGGATAGTTGGCAATTAGCAACGAGACAGACAGAACACTTGACAATCGTGGTGGCGACAGTGTTCACAAGTGACGTTTTCAATCAGCCTGGAGTCTTGGCGAGGATCACCGGTAGCCAGGTGTGACAGGGATCAAAGTCCCCCAGGAATCAAAGTCCGATGTTACTGTTCAGCGAGGGATTAGAATATATGGCGATGGAGACCATGACCATTCGATTATCATCCTACAATAGAGGACTATTGTTTGGCGGACTTGCATTCCTAGGACGTTGATTCCTGTCACACCTGTGTACTGCGTAGAGGTTGTTAATGGTTGTCGACAAACCCGTGGATTTAAGTCCGGTTGGATGATTTTTTTTCTTCCCACTTTTTCCAGAGGCTAAAAACTACATTTTACACAAGTTGTCTGTGTTTGAAAGTGATGATCTGGCTGACGCGCTATTAATTTCCTGACCCTGCCAAAAAAAATATTCTCCTCAAGCCGTGTTTACCCGACATCCGTTATCCGTTATGCGATACGACGTTATCCATTTTTCATCTCGATCGCTACATGGACCTAATGCTTTGACGGATAACGTCGTATTGCATAACGGACAACAGACGTCAGGTAAACACGGCTTCAGTTGGCCTAATTCCACTCTCACTGCATGATCTGACACCGAACAGAACGTCACTTGGTGAACACAATGGGTTTTAACCGTAAGAAAGAACAAAAAAAGATAATGCAATAAATCATTTACTAGGTATCACCCAATACCATGGAGAATCAACGCATGAAGAAACGAAAAAAATGTGTTGGGAAAATTTTGTGAATAATATGTTTTTTAAATTCATGTGCATTTTCCTGTACATTTATGTATGTACAAAGTATATGGCAAAGTCCTGCCCGTAGTTTCTATTTTCAGCACATTTTACATTAGATTACAGTTTTACGGGATTCTCCTTGGAGCATTTGATAGAAACCACCCAGATATACTTTAAAAGATGAAATACCAAAACCACAAAATTGGGTAGTTAGGGCATAATATTGAATTTTAAGGGACAGAGTCCAATAATATGGGGTTAAAACAACCCCACTGACAATTTGATATTTTATCAGCTGGAATTAAATGCGGTAATTTCCACCTAGTGCTCCATGGAGAACTCTTTGAAAGTGAAATCGACTGCAAAATGTCCTGAAAATGGAAACTACGGGAAGGAATTTGTCATATACTTTGTATATACATAAATGTACAGGAAAATGTACATGAATTTGAAAAACACACATTTCACAAAAAAATTCCCAACAAATTTTTTCTTTTATTCATGCGTTGATTCTCCATGGTATTTGGCGATACCTAGTACAGGATTCATCGCATTATCTTTGTTTGTTCTTTCTTACCGTTAAATCCCACTGTGTGAACAGATGCCGCCATTTCTGGTCAGAATATTTCGATGGAGATTTGACTGGTGCATGACAGCAAAGCATGCTAAATTGAACAAGGAATTGACTTCAAGTCACACTGTTTTTTTTTTGGAGAAGGATGTGGTGTCACTTTCCAACCGGCTTTCTAAAGTTTCCCTGAAAGGAATTTGTGCTCAAAGTTGGCAAGTACTTTTTTGGACATGATTAAAACGAGATAAGAGAGCACTCTCTTATCTACATGTATATTTGATACGGTTGGAATATAGAGTCTAAATATGCATACATATGACATTTGATGACTTATGCTTATACAGGTGTCCCAAAAAGATGTCCAGGCAAAACCAGGAAATCTCATAATCTAGGTTTCTGGTAAAGGATCTTCTCACATTAAAAATACTGTTCATTTCATCAAAATACGTCAAGTGAATCAGAAGTTAGGCTATGTCATTTTATTGCAGCAAAGGTCAGCCCCAAAAGTGGAGTGCTGTCAAATATTTCGGTATGGTTCATGAGTCAGCGCGTGAAATTGCTGCAAAAACGATTAACTTCTGATTTTAGCTTGACGTTACACTGCTACTTTTTTTGCACAATACAAATGCATTGTTCAAGGCAGATGAATTTCTGACCGTTGCACCAGCAATTGCGTAGGGATTCGAAAGAGTTCGTACTTTTTTCCACAATAAAACACTGACTAGCCAACGGAATGTTAAAACAGTAGTATTCGTACAAGTACTGGAACAAATTTTAATTTTTGGTACGATCACTTGATCAAAATAATTTGTAACATCGATCAGCACAGGAATCCCGTGCTTTGTTTAGCTGTTTTCAGAGACCTTGGCCGAGGACTTCTTCAGATTGTATTTGGCTTTGGTGATTGGTTCATATCTTCGACCATGTTGAGTCGTCGTTGACGATAAACTGTTTTGTGATGCCTGGGACAAAACGGATGTACATTGATGGGAGAGGGGGTGCCTGTCAAAAGGGTACGTGCCTGTCGAAAGGGATGGAATGATATTGCCCCCTCGCTCTCTGCTTCTGAAGTATTGATCACACGTCAGAGGCCCCCACAAGGGGGCTGTCTAGAATTTGGTCTCCAGCTGCTAATGAGACCAAGTTAAACCGTCGGTGATAAATTTCGGTGAATGACCATCATTGGGACTTGTCACGATGGTAAAAGGGCACTCAAGAATAATTGGCTGGAAATATCAGAGGGACTGAGAGCTGTGGAATATCAGTCGTCCCCCGGCAACTACCATGTGTGCACGGTGAAGAAGAGGATTTCAGTTTCACAGGAAGGGAAAGTTCTTCATCTACAGACAAGCAACGGTACGGTGAGTAATTGCTTCCTTCTTCTCCCGCCTAATCTTCCAAATCTGCGAGTATCCTCCAAGATAGGCCTAACTTCCTGTGAAAATGCGTATTGCTTCTGGATTTTGTTTTCTCTTCTGTACCTTGGAGGAATTATACTGTCAGTGTTATTCCTCAAGTTTGTACTATGCCAAGAATGAAGGGCACGTGCCGTGGTGGAATGAGGGCTTTAAGCGCAGCGTACATCGGCTTTGCGACTGATCAACAACTGATCAGGGGCCTTCGCAACTTCGCATTCACGCAAATCTATCGTAAGGCAGCCTCTGCGGTGTTTTAAAAAAAAGACAGCCACGCCACTGCGCGGCTTTCGTTGGAAATACAAACAACCATCCGCAATGTTTCGAACAGCCACCGAATATCAATGGCTACACCAAACCTATGCAGGGGGCGAAAGCCGCGCAGTGGCGTGGCTGTCTTTTTTTAAAACACCGCAGAGGCTGTTTTTATCTATAAAAGGATAACTAGGGGAATTACCCAGTAGAAGAGAAATAAAAGAAATAAACCAACCTTTATGTTCTACACAATGTTATCTTTAAAAACGCCGATGATTTTTATTCCAAAAATTCACCCTAATGCTATTTAATCCACAAACGAAGTAAGCTCATGGGGGCAGCCATGTTTCTGTTTATTTTCACTATCTCTCCTCCAATGCTGAAGAGCATGACATATCGGGTACAATCACGTGACCGGCTGCCCCACGTTGTTTACACAATACCAGCATGGCCAGCTGACACTGTTAGCGACAGGTTTGTTTTTGTGATCTTTTTTGTCTCAAGTCCAAGTTGTGTCGGATTACTTGAGTGATGACAGGTTCCATAGGTCAGTAGTCAAGTGAATGACAAAGTGACGGCAGAAATTTGGCAGAGAATAAACATGTGGTTTGGAATTTGACATGCATTCGAATCACAATACACTGAAGAGGCACTGTCACACAGGGATTGGCGTTGCACATGTTACGTCACTCCCGCGGGAAATATGAATCAAAATGGCAGTGACCATGAACTGTGAAAACGTCAGGTTAAATATCACTTTTTTACAGAGTGGTGATTTTTTTGTTCCATTTCAACGTAATGTACGGTGAGATGACATATTGATATGCCTATCCATGAGGATTTTGTTAGGTTTTGCTGCATAGTAGATGATTCCCCTAGTTGTCCTTTAAGTTCAGCTTTAAGGCCTGGCCCCGTATTCATAAAACTACTTAAGTCTAATTAGGGAACGCTCAAAACGTAACGAAACGAAAACGAAAACTGAACTTATGGCCAAGTCAAATTCGGTAGACCGCTTTTGATTGGCGGATATTGCTTGACCAGAGAGCGCCACCGGACTCATGAACGTACAAGCTCATTACAATGCAGATTAAATTTCGTTCACTTTGTGATTGGGCCGTGACACTCCCGCCCCGCTGAATAGCTCATTCAGTCTTCAGAATGTCCTCCATGACCTTGGATGAATTTGACATGATTGTGTGAGTGGGAGTTTATTTGACTTCAGTGAAAGGTCGTCTGACCACGTAATACATCGATGGGATTGCGGATAGGTTGTTTAATAAATATTTCACTCATTTGTGAACTTTTCCATTCTGAACTGCATGAATAGCACACCGCCGGCGCCCAAATTCGGACAAACATTAGATAAGTGGACTTTACGGAGTGACGACATGGTGAAGAAACAAGTTCGGACAAACAAAATGAAAATCGACAAGTCCGACGTCATTCGAGCAGTTCGCTATTTGCTGGTGTTGGTGTAACGGCCGAAGAAACGGGACTTATCGCAGTTGTTCCATATTCCCTTCATATCAACATCTGCGTTTGGATGGGTCCACATCCCCTTTGTAGACAACCAGTATGAACGCCAATTACTGTATCAAAATTAATCTCCTAGCGTGGCTTTACAACACAACATTGGTCACACGTCCCATGTCGTTTCTCCCATAGCCTACATGCACATAAATGAACTGCGATCCGCGTCCCGAGGTAGTTGCAAACATGACCCAAAAGGTCTCCGGCCACTTGTGCGTCTGCGCTGCGTGATGCGTCAAATCTTTTGTTATTTTCCCCACTCTGCTTCAATGGGCGAAGCGCATCACGCAGCGTAAAACGCACAAGTGGTCAGAGACCTTTATGGGTGGGCATACACTGCACACGATTCGGTCAACGCATGCGATGGGTCTTTATTTCATGCCGCAATGCCTCCAAACAAAAGCGATTCGCGTGCGATTCCAAATCGCTTGGCGAATCGCTTCTGGTGTACACCCCTGCTTTCCATTGGTGCGTTTTCGCGTGCTGAAACGCGGTTTCCTGCGTTTTGGTGCTCGGAAACGCGCCAATGGAAAGCAGGCTTACGCCGGCGACAGACTGGCGCGTACGCAGCGCGTCTTGCAGACGTTTCACCAATCAGATCTTTCGATAGCTGTTTCGGTCCGTGTTACCACCTCACTGATTGGTTGAACGCTTGCCGACGCACTGCATACGCGCCAGTCTGTCACCGACTTTATAGGATTGCGTATCATTCACCACACCACGAGCCGTTTTGTTGGAATGCATTTTTTATAACTTGCCGGAACGTGTGCATGTACAAAATCTAGGCACAACGATCTTCCCGGCTGCGGCCACTAAACACATCGGATACAGTATACAATACGGCAAACCACATTTTGTTGACATCTCCCTTAAACCTAGCCTTTTGCGCAAGAACAATAATACGATTCACATGCAATTACCTAAACATTGTGGGACAAAAATGAAGCCCGATCGCACGGTATGATGGCCATGAGGGCTACAGGGGGCAAGATTCATACGACGTAGGTCTATTGTAATATTCACACACCACTTGGCAGCGGGCCGCCTGCTATTCATACTACAAGACGAAAAGGGAAATTATGCACGAATCACGTGACCCGTACGGGCCAATCATAGAGTGTCACACAAGAATGCCATGAGCGAAATTTCGTTTTAGTTTTGGGCGTTCCCTAGTATGACACTTATCCTTTGTTGAACACAAAATATAAGTATCACACTAAAGGCCTGAACCCACTGACGCGTTTAGCCGCAGCGTTCGCCGTTGCGGGAAAACGCTGTGATAAACGCCGAGAATGCTTTCTATTGATTTCCATAGATCTGTTCCCACCTGGGAACAGTATTGTAAACATTACGGTTTGTTTATCTACATGGTTGATTATAATACATGTAGTTATTTTTCCTCGGACAGGTGGCAGCACCGTGTATACCAAAACATTAATGTTACCGGTATCTATTTTTATATCTATCTTGATAAATATTCTTGTAACTGAAATATATTTATGATTTTACGCTAAAAAACAAACAAAAAGTTGTGAAAGGCGAGATTTAATTCGATTTTTAGCTCACCTGGTGAGCTCTTGTCGTCGTCGTCGTTGTCCGTTAGCAGGGCACGTTTCGTAACCGCTGGAGCTATTGATCTAAAACTTGGTATACCCCTAGGTCAGATGACCTACGACACCAAGTTTTGGTCCGGTTCGACTCTTAGCTTGGCCACCAGGTGACGGAAACCAAAAACACAAAAAGTGCAATAACTCCTGAACTAATCACTGGATCACCTCCAAATTTTTATCATAGGCGTATCTACAGAGGTTACATTACATATTTAACGGGTTTTTGTTTGACGGATGGAGTGACGGACTGACACGTGACGCCACTGAATACTTATTCTACTAGCACTGCTGACCTTTGGTCAGCTGAGCTAAAAAGCACAATGTTGCAGTACTTATGGCCAGTGAGTGTATTGGAAAAAAGTGTAGGCCTGAAATTGCTAATTTCTCATAAGCCTTCCGTCCAATGTGGCGACATAAACTGAGGGTTACACAGGAAGTGACATCATGTGCATTCCATGGCGTTGGCTTCGCATCAGGTTTTGCTGCAGGTGTGACGGGAAAGCACACCCAGCCCCCCCCCCCAAACAAAACTGCCCTGGCAACAAATTATCCTATTGGTACGTTCTCATCTCAGGCGATTGGTTAGGCCTACTCCGGTGTTATAGTCATGGAAAAATAGAAGCGGACAGTTTTTATCAGGGGACATTCTTTACTTTTACACCGGCTTCAAAGATTCTCCAGTGTGATTAACTTTTACATTCTTCCTCCCTTTACAGCAGTCATGAAAGGAGCATTGTGCTTGGTCACCATTGTCATGGCTTTCTGTGTGTGGGATGGTAGGTTTCATAATCCCTTTGGACCCGACGTATTGGAAATGATTTATTACGGCCCGATTTCAGTATACATGTAATTTTAATTTGCCAAACCATTTTGGGACACGTTCGAATAGCTGACGATCCACACGTATTATTTCAGAACTGAATAAAACTCAGGTATTGCAGGGGTCCAGATGGCGCATTGCCAAGACCCTCAGCGTTTGACGAGCCGATAGTCTTTCAAGGTCCATATTCATAAACAAACTTAAGTCAAAGTGTGATACTTATTTTAAATGCGTTGAACAAAGGATAAGTGTCACACTTAGACGTAAGTAGTTTTATGAATATGGCCTATGGCCCAGGGTCCATATTCATGGACATACTTAAATCAAAGTGTGGCACTTATCCTTTGTTCAACACAAAAGATACAAGTATCACGCTTTGACTTAAGAAGTTTTATGAGTAGGGGCCCAAGTTCCTTGGCGAGGCTAAATAAATGATTAATTGAATATTGTATTATGCAGGTTGACAAATATATTGTGAATGCTTGATTGAATGTTCTATTTCTTTACAGCAACAGGGTAAGTGTTTTTCTGCCATTTATTTTGTTACATCTTTGGAACATTACTAGGAGTACAGAAAGTGAAACCTTCAGGCTGGTTATGGCTAGCTCTCCGCGACCAGTTAGCCATGTAATCCAAACGTCAGTATATATCAGTGAAAGTAAAATATTATGGGGTACCGGCAATACAAAAGAAGTGCGCAAGCTTTGCGATTGTTGAACGTCATCATGCATCGTGCGTCATTCTGACGTTACAACTAGAGGCCTGTCGGCCTGTAGAGCTACGCTGGGCATACCTAATATTACGCGGCGTGTAAGATAGTCGGGCTATTGGAGTGACAATGATGCAGTCTGTGAATAGACAGTCATACGACTCAGTTGACTTTGACCAACTGGATACAGCACACCTCATCATTTTACTTGGATTAATCCACTTTTTTTCACCCCCTTTGTGAAGTTGAATTTTTGTGTTTTTCGCCTAATTCATTCGCCTGCTCACAACATACCTAAACTAGAGGCCTGTCGGCCTGGAGAGCTACGCTGGGCATACCTAATATTACGCGGCGTGTAAGATAGTCGGGCTATTGGAGTGACAATGATGCAGTCTGTGAATAGACAGTCATGATTCTCCAGTTGTGATATGGTATCGGTACTTGTTAGGTCATGAGGTCCAATGTCCTACGCAGAGGCCATATGAGATACAGAGAAACAGTGCGTCTGTTTGCCAGTCAAGTTCCTCATAGTCGATGAGCTCAGCTGACATACCAGTAGGCCCATAGCTTAAATCACTTCCAGATTCTGTGCGCATACACCTTACCTAGTTTATCCCAAAAGCACCACATGACAAAAGATGAGTATGATGTGAGCTGATAGATTTATACATGTATGAGGAGTGGCGCATGGAGATCATCATGATTATGAGAGAAAGCATGGTGAGCTTTGCACAAAGGCTGTTCTTACTTGTATTTCAGTCAGCAAGTGTACTAAATGTT
>NMRB01006323.1:0-12374 GCA_002633025.1 Notospermus geniculatus
CCTTATGTCCCAAAAAATTAGGGATTTCAAGCTTGCTGTTTTGGTGGTCATTGTGAAACCAAGACATTAGAATAAACCTTTGATTCTGTTATCTTTCAGGGTGGAATAGCGGCCTGTCTCATGTACCTCGACTTCTTCTCAATCGCTGCTCAGCGATGCGCACTCGCCGTCTCGGCCAATTGCTGCCAAAACATGAACTCGGACGAATTTCACTACGTGCGAGACTCGTTGCCGTTACTCAGCGCCAGACTGACGCACCAGGATAAGAAATCGGTGGAAAGTACTTGTTTGTGTTTCACACGTCTTGTGGATAATTTCCAAACGGATGACCGTGTGTTGAAGGAGATTGCTGCCCATGGTCTGCTGGCTAATGTACAACAGTTGGTAAGTGTACCCGTTATGATGTCTCGCTGATGAAATATGACCCGTCACAGCAAAACTAGGCGCATGTCGCTCAGAAGGTGAGCCTCAACGAACTAAGATGACACCAGGAGAGAATGAAAGAAATAGACTGTTTCAGATTTCACAATAGACAGACAGTATTGAAACTGACAAACATTTAGCCTCAACCTGCCAAGCTAAGAGCGACTGCGCCTGGCTTTGCTGTGACAGGTCACAAATCGTACATGGATTCATCCGTCCTTCATTATGAAGTCATGAAGAGCCACACAGATGGGTCGCGAGAGGTTTATTTTAATGCAAGCTCTAGCTATGCTTGCCAAAAAAGTGGGAGGGCCTGAAATTGGGTGACTGGACCAAGTATTGTTTCATAAACTGAAGTCATTGCAAGTGTGGGAATGTCCTGGCAAGAATGTCCATAAAAAAAATCTCCCTCAAAAAGTTTGTAATGTATCATCCTGCACCAAAATCTCATTTCTTCCACCACCTGGCCCGTAGGTGAAAATCAAATTTACTGATAGAGCACCTAGCAGATGTCTGATCTTCCACATAATTGCAGAACTCAAAAACCAACCTGACCGTGCTATCCCTGTTTTCTCTTCCAGTTGGTTGTGTCACCTCCTGTGATCAGTACAGGGACATTTGTGATGGTGATCCGTATGCTGGCTGTCATGTGTGCCAGCTGTCCTGACCTGGCTGTGGTACTGCTGAAGCAGAGTAAGTAGTCACATGCTGGGCTGTAGTAGATAGGGACGAGAGGGGGAAATGCCCCAAGAAATCACCTAAAAACATGTCGTTCATGTAGAAAAATGGCAAAAAAAGGTAAAAACAAAATGGCAAAAAGTGGTGCAGGTGCGGATCCAAGGGGGCGGACCCGGCGCAGGCCCCCTTCAGCCAACAAATCTGTAAAATCAACCATGAAATTCTGAAATTTGGAGCAAATCATTGAAATTCACCGCGGATTTCAATGTTTCTAGCACAGTGCGCCCCCTCTTTTCTGAAATTGTGGATCCGCCCCCGTGGTGTGTTGCCCCTCTCCCCTCAAGTTGAGCAGCACCTTAGGTGATCTTCCAAACCACCTGTTTTCTGATTTCGAAACCTCTTCTCTACTTTACAGATATTGCTGATACCTTGTGTTATTTACTTGTTGGACCATCCGATCAAGCGAGTCAAAATGTCGAGCTTGTGTCGAGGAGTCCCCAGGAACTCTACGAAATCGTGTCACTAATAGGGTATGTATTCATCTTTTCATGTGGAAATTTATTTGAGATACACCAGATGGTTTGATAAAGTGATAAGAAAAGACTCATTAGTGGATTGAACTGTGTTAGTTTATCTAGTCATAATGATATTCCGGTACTGTGGAACCTCTCTTTTACAACCACCTAAGAACAGATGCTTTCCTCATTGGGTCATCTGAATAAAGACTAGTAAATGCTTTTACTTGAATTTTGCAATACAAATGCACTATGCAATGCTGTACAAATCTAAAGTAAAAGCATTTGCTAGTGTTTATTCATATGACCCATTGTGACCCTCTGCTACAAAACTAGAGTTAAGTCGCAATGCAAACGAGACTAATTGGACTGACAAACACAGGAGAAAAGACAGAAATAGAATCACTGACTTCACAATAGACATACAGACAATACAGAAATTGACAACTACGTTGGTCCCAACTTACCAACCTCAGAGTGACTGATGACTGGTTTTGTGGTGGAGGGTTACATTTGTCAATTTCAGCATTGTCTGTCTCTTGTGAAGACAAAATGATTGTATAGACCGATCTCAAATTGACGTAAACGACAAAGATCTGCGCACTTCCGCTGAAATCTCAACCATAACCTAAGTCTGAAGCTGAATGATGTGACGCAGACAACCCCACGTCAGTGACGTCAAAGACATGCGTCAGACTCGACCATTGCTGAATCATAGATGGCGTCACGTCAGCCGGTTTGAGATTGAGGTTATGGTTGAGATTTCGGCGGAAGTGCGCAGATCTGCGAATTTGAGAATGGTCTGTTTCTTTCATTATCTCCTGGTGTCATGTCAGCACGTTCAGGCTCATTTTCTGTGCGACTTACCACTGGTTTTGTAGTGGAGGGTCACAATTGAGATGTGTCCAGCTTTCTTTTCCCCAAGACAGAAAACTTTCTTGTCAGCATCACATTAAAAACTAGTCATTTAATTTTCAGAGAACTCATGCCTAAGCTGCCAACTGATGGTCTGTTCTCCATCGACACAGCCCTCAGAAAGGGCAACTCATTAAACACTGATACTGTGATCTGGCAATGGAGAGACGACCGAGGTCTCTGGCACCCGTACACGATGATTGACAGTAGAATCATTGAGGTGAGTCTCAACCGGCATGAAGGTCATTCTTTGGATGGTGTCAGTAGTTTTACATTAGGCTAAGCGGTGTATCCCCATTTCACCTACCCCCGTTTTGCCTACTCTCCATTTTGCCTACAAAAACTCCCCATTTCGCCTACCCTCATTTCGCCAACTCACGGGATGAACCAGCTAAGCTTATGTTGGCAGGTGTCCTGCTTGAGCCAAACAGTTATCAGACACTCGATGCAATAGCTGATGTAGCAGTTGGTGACTGTTGTACCATTCTAAGGAATTTCGACTAATTCTTGCAACCGATTCTGTGGGTCAGTAGTGTTGATGCAAACAGGGTGCGTGCAAGGTCTTAAAAAGTCTTAAATTTGGCACTTTCATTTTCAAGGCCTTAAAAAGTCTTAAATTTGATAATTTCTGTGGGAAGGTCTTAAAAAGGTCTTAAATTTCATATCAGGGCAGTTGTAAAAAAAGTTGGCAGGAGATGCCAGGAAATCGCATCTCTTGGCTTCTAAAAATCAAAATGTTTCGGGGGGAGGGCCCCCAGACCCCCCACCAAAGTACCTGCCTTCTTGACCATCTTCATCCCTGTCATTTTTCTCTCACGGAAAGTGGTCAGTGGTCTGTCCAGGTGCTTCATTTAGAAGAAAATAGGTCTTAAATTTTGCCGATACTCGGTCTTAAAAAGTCTTAAAAAGGTCTTAAATTTGGTGCTCCATAAGCTGCACGCACCCTGTGCAAAACAATCTTCAATTTGGATTTCCCTCAGATTCTGGGTGCAGTATCAACCATCAAACACTTAATTTCAAATGTCCGCGGCAAAACATGCTCTCCACCAGAGCTCCTGTGCAGTTCCCCACAGCTTTGTCTTCAGGGTGGTTGGTTATGGCCAGAATTCCTGCCAACTCGCTGGTCATCGGGGGATAGGTCTATTGGATATCTGCAGGCATTTGCTGGCCACTTCTATATTCCCTGTTGGCTGTGGCTCGGACTCCTTTATCTCCTCAGTATGGGTGATCTTGTAAGCGCAACCATGTAACACAGTTGCTCAGTGCCTCACCCACCCCATATTGATGTGTACGTCATGGTCATGTACCGGCTGTAAATCTTGATTTCCTTTCCTCTCAACAGGCTGCCAACCAATCGGGCGAAGATGAAGTCTGTCTAAGCACAATGGGACGAACGTACACAATCGACTTCAACTCTATGCAACAAATAAATGAGGATACTGGAAAAGCGCGCCCCGTGCAACGTAAACCAAATCAGCACGCTCACAATGTCACAACAGTTGCAACGACTCCAAGTTTAGTGCGTAGTGATTCACGGGCTGATGTTCTGGCTGAAAATCAAGACTTAGCCTCTTCATTTATAAAGACTTTATTCGGGGTGCTCTATGAGGTGTACAGCTCGTCGGCGGGCCCTGCGGTTCGACACAAATGCCTGCAGGCGATTCTAAGGACGATATACTTTTCCTCGGCAGAATTGTTGAAGGATGTCCTCAAGAGCCATGCAGTTTCCAGGTTGGTAGATGCATGTCTCCTTATCTTGTGTACTAATTGGCTAATACGCTATGGGCCGTATTTTAGAACGTTCCTTAACATTAAGGTCCGCCTTAAATCTGTTGTTCTCGATGATGTTACAATAGACTTAAGGTCGACCTTAACGTTAAGGAATGTTCTAAAATCCGACCCTATGCCTTGTTCCACACTCCTGTGGATGCGTTTGTAAGCCAGCACACACTGCAAGGCTCTCACGGAAGTAGGTCGCAGGCGGTGAATAGCCTGTTGTGCAACCCTCATGTATCGGCTTACTTCGCCCTTGATCTACTGGTTCTCCATTGGAAATCTGTAGACAGGGAAGGAGCCATGTACCCTGCTACTTTCTCATGAATCGCCCCTTAATCCAAAAGCTTCCAAGACCCCTACACTGAAATATAGGGAGATTGAGATCAGTGACTTATCACGGATCCTTATGGATAGAAATGTACACAAAATTTATCCTCATTGTACAGAATTCTATCCGTATACATATATATGTATAAGGATCCGTGATAAGTCACTGATCTCAACCTCCCTATTGTTCTCAAGTGGGGCTGACACTTTACTTGTCAGGGACTTCCCCTGCCTGTGGACCCATCGTCTACCATCCCATTTATTGCTGCAGTCTATGAACGAAAACCATGCTCGGTACTCTCAATACCCTTGATTTGCATCTTCTGCATATCCGATCGGTGCTGCCACTGTCGGAATTCATCAGAAGTACGCCACACTCAAATGGGGAAAAAGTCATCCCATAGCTATGATGAGGTGCGTCGTGAAAGGGTTAAGATGTGTGATTTGATATGTACACCTGTTTCACTTTTGCAGCCATATAGCTTCCATGATGGCCTCCCAGGACTTGAAAGTTGTCGTAGGTGCCATACAGATGGCGTTCATACTTATGGAAAAGTTGCCGGAAATATTCAGTGTGTACTTCCGCCGAGAAGGCGTCATGCATCAAGTCCAGCGCCTGTCGGACCCCGAGACGACTTTCGTCACGCCGAACAAAGACCAGCAAAGTTCCTCCAGTAGTAAAGAATCTCTGTCATCGAATAATAGTAGCCCTGAGAAGAAGGAGCCGATGGACGTTTCGCCGCCGTCGAGTGCCTGCGCCCTGACTGTGCCTCACGCTCAGGAGACAACGACGCCAACGGAACGGGAACGGGCAGGCAGTCCCGCTCAAATGTAAGATTTTGTCCATCCGGCAACACTTGCAAAGAACAATTTGACATCCTTAGAGGTCGAGAACCAGTCTAGGAAGATGTCAGTTCTGCTGTAGGGCTGGAGAATAGGAGAAGTCAGCCGCTCTTATCGTCAAAAGACAGCAGCAAAGTTCTAGCAGACCAATACATATAAAATTCTCCTCTCTTGATTGGTGCTTGATCAAGCAGGAATGGGTCGTTAGACATTGAATTGGACCGTAGTGACTCCTATTGGTCAACTCACTGACAGCTCCAAATGGAAGTGATCACAAATGTGACCCTCCACCACAAAACCAGTCAGAAGTCACACAGAAAATGAGCCCAAACATACCGAGATGACACCAGGAGATACAGAAAGAAAACAGAATCACTCAGATTTCACAATAGACAGACAATACTGAAATTGACAGATAATTCAGGCCCAACCTTCCAACCTCAGAGCGACTTCTGACTGGTTTTGTGGTGGAGGGTCACAAATGAAGTTTGAATCACAATATGATTTATCTCTTGCCGAATTTAATTGTTTGAACATTTGTTCCTTAGAAGTTGATCCACTGGTGAAACGTCTTTTATAAGATGACATCTGGCTGGGTTTGCATAGAGGTATATGGTATACGGACATGCTGGCGAACAACGGCCTAATAAAGGGTTCATGACTATGAAACCTTTGTTTGTATACTGTATACCTCTATGTAAACTCGCCCTCTGGTAATTCTTGCCTTGCAAGAAGTTTCTGGGGTTAATTTTGTACGATTTTCTCGCCTTATTTCAGGAGATTAAGTGATGTTCTGAAACGAAAGAAACCGCCGAAACGTGGTTCAAGAAAAGGTGCTCGGGAGGAGAGTTTCCTAGATCT
This sequence comes from Notospermus geniculatus, assembly GCA_002633025.1. Taxonomy (NCBI): domain Eukaryota; kingdom Metazoa; phylum Nemertea; class Pilidiophora; order Heteronemertea; family Lineidae; genus Notospermus; species Notospermus geniculatus. The sequence goes on from NMRB01006323.1 coordinate 6,339, forward strand.
GCAACCTCCTAAAACTGGTGCTACAGGGACGTGCACAGTCACAGGTGCCCGGGTCTCGATGGCAGGCAAAGGCAAGGGTCCTGCTCGAGACGCGAAGCAAGCTGGTGCTACTCCGAAGACGTCATTCCTGGCGAGTTTGGGAAGGTGGGGGCGGCCGAGTCCTAGTAGCGCAACAGAACGTATCCAGCTTCCCAAGGTATGCATTTTAAGGCCCATTTAGATGATCATACTTTTGTTCAAATTTTCATCATACATTTGTATGACGATGTTCGCACTTGTCCAAGGAACTTGTTTACACCATAGGACTTTTGTCCAAGGTTGTTCTTGAATGTTTCGGAAAATTTGGAGGGAGATCACTTTTCCATCATGGGCTCCCACAGAAGGCTGCTCTCTATTGGAGCTGCAACCCACGTTATCAGATTAATTGTTCAGCGTAGGGTGAGAAGGAGATTGAGAGCATCACATGTGTGGTTAAGCAATGGATCCAGAGGAGAGGGATTTAGGGGGCATATCATTCGCTTCTGAAGGAACAGAGGGCCGAAGACCAGTCATCCTACAAAAACTTTCTAAGGATGGATGTCGCAGCCTTTGAGAAACTCCTAATAAATGCTGTGACCCGAAATATCATGTGACCCAATACTGTAATCTGATTGGATAGAGCTTGAACAACCGTGAACATTTGTCCAAATTAATGTGCATGTTCGAACATCATCCAACATGTTCGCGCTTGTTCGCAGATGTTCAAATTCCCATTTACACGGTCATACATTTGTCCACGAACATCATCATACAAATGTATGATGAAAATTTGAACAAAAGTATGATCGTCTGAATGGGCCTTTAGTCCTGTTGGATAGGATTTTCTGTGCGTCATAGGTGTGGGAGGTAAAACAGCTTGCCATGTTTTCTATACCATGTATACAGTGGGGTATGTTTTCTACNTCATATGTCGCTGAGAATGTGAGCTGCAACGAACTAAGATGACACCAGGAATGAATGGAAGAAATAGATTATTTCTGATTTCATCAGAGACAGACAATATTGAAACTGACAAACATTTGGTCTCAACCTGCCAAGCTCAGAGCGACATGTGACTGGTTTTGCTCTGGGGGGTCACAAATGGTGACAAGTGGTAGATTAAGATGTGACTTCAAGAACCATGTCTTGGTGTGGCATCAGATGTTGTCCGTCAGCTTTTCTGTGGTTTCGTCCGTGGCGTGAGTTTCAGTGGTTACGTTCGAACCCTCTGAATCTACTCTATTTTTCCCATTAATTGATATACTTCAGTTCAGAATGATGGTTTTCCAGGAACCATTAATCAACAAGACGCCAACCTCTACCATCTCTGGTAACAAGGAAAAGATTAAGTCTTGGATTAAGGAAAATGGTGAGTCAGTGGGATTATGATGTTGAGAGTATATTTCAGGGCCCAGGGGCCATATTCATGAAGACTTCGCAACTCTGTGTGCACGCAAATCTGTTATAAGACAGTCAGTAAACAATAGGGCATGTGCACCAAAAAGTAGACTTGTGTGCATGCAAAGTTGCGAAGGCTTCATGTCCATTTCTCTGCAGCTGAGTTGCCCATGGAGAGCCAACTTGGGGAAGAAAGCATCTTTACAGGGTCGGAGCTATTTTCTTTTTCAGCAAAGCGAGCAAGAATGAAGTAACGAAATTTCCTACATGTATTTTCTTAACATTTTCAGTTGAAAATCATTTATAGCAGATGCAGTCTTCACATAAGTCAATCACATTTTTCCACAGCTTTTGCTAAAAAAACCCTATTGGTCACTCCAACCCTTGTTTGATGCAACAGATATGTAGTGTACTTGGACTAAAGGTCTTTAATTTCTCCTTTCAGCTGTCAAGTTCTCTGAACAATTCTTCAATACGGATAATCATGGTGGTAGCCATCCTGCATTGAGTGTTTTGAACAGGTTGTGTGAGGCCACGGAAAAATTAGCTGGCGAGGTATGGCATCGTTTGATCTCTGTCTTAAACTCTTGTGTGTTTAGTTGTTCTGTCTGGCCTAGAACTTGAAAACATGTTATGGAAATGGGGGGGTTAATAGCCTGACATTCTTTCTGGTATTGTGGCCTCCTTATGTCAGGCGTCCATTCAGTTGCTGATGAAATTAACACAGGATCACAGCCCTTGTCATTGGATTCCTCAAATGATTCACAATTTTCAATTCAATGTTACAGGATGAAGAGTGTGGAATCGAGCACCTTCGAGAAATCGCCAGTATCATGTCGGATAGCGACGTGTCTCCATTTGAAATCATCCACAGCGGCCTCGTCGGCAAACTCCTCAAATATCTGACAACGCATACAGACCTGTCAATGCGAGACGATCGTATCAAACGATTTCTCCATGTCTTCCTCAATTGTCCAGTAAGTATTCTTCATCTTTAGGGTGAACTGCTGTGAAAACTCAGTTCAAGCTTTTCTCTGACCTCAAAGAATTGGCACATTTCATTTGGATATCACTTTATATGACTTGCAACAGCTGTGGATGCGTAATGGTTAGGGCTAAGATCTGTTAAAGTAAGATTCCAGTGAGTTGAGAGCGGTCAAGAACCCACAGCCATATCATTTACATCCCATTCCCTGGTTCTCAAGTGTAGGTCAGCGCATCTCACTGCCAGAGCAGGCCTGCACTGATTAGCACCACATGTGGTTTCTTTTGATATGCCGCTCTCAACTCACTGGAATCTGACTTTAGCTTTCATAGCGGTTTGACAAAATTTTTGTCGCAACCGACAAGAAAAATGATGATACAATGGAATTTAGAGACAACTGTTCGCATTCGCTAAGATTTAACGGAAACTGGAGTTCACTTGAAACACATGACGCACGAATGAATAGGAGCAGTCAGCTGTGCTGATTGCCAAAAGACGGCATCAAAGTTCTAGCTGACCAATACAATAGAAAATTCTCCTGATTGGTGATCAGTCACCCATGAATGGGTCCGCTAGGCATTGAATTGGACCGTAGTGACTCCTTTTGGTCAATCGACTGGCAGCTCCTATCGGAACAGACTAAAGGCCCCTTTGTTTTCAGTGAAGTGCACTTGGACAAGTCAAGTCATTTTGAAATCGGTGTCTAGCAAGTCTTAATAAAGTTATTCTGTTATATTTCCAGGCTCCTGATGTGAATGTTGTGCACGAGATCGATTTATCCACCGTGCCATCACTTCACCCACTGATCACCAAACTAATAGGATGCTTACATCAACTAGAACAGTTCCAAGTAAAAGTCCACGACCTTCCGGGTGGAGGGACTTCGTCAGGTCGCGGGTCGAATGCACTCAAATTCTTCAACACTCATCAGCTGAAGGTAGGTTTTGTGCTTAGTTTCAAGTCTGCCATGTTTTCAGTCATTGAATTGTTTGGTGCTAGAATCCCGTGAAAGTAATGACCCTTCGTTTCTGTGCTCTGCGCTTGTCCCGAGAATCGGTAGAATTGGAAAGCCGAATGCAGGTGCAGAATTTTTAGCTGTCTTGACAAAATGAGGCAAATTTTGTAGGTACAGGAGGAGGATATGGGAGTGCTCCGAAAAAAAACCTGGCGAACAGAATCTACCGGTAACTCTTTATCCCCTGAAGAAGGGGTCCCACTGGGAATTGCACCTTGAACTTCTTAGGTGATAGTTGCTGATGTTTGCACTATGCCACTCAGAGAGTCAAGTTTAAAATGTCCATGTCTGCTTTCAGTGTAATCTCCAACGACACCCTGAGTGCACGAATCTGCGTCAGTGGCGTGGCGGCCCCGTCAAGATTGATCCCCTGGCGTTGACCCAGGCTATCGAGCGCTACCTAGTCATGCGCGGTTACGGAAGGGTACGGCCGGACCTTGACGAAGATGGAAGTGATGATGATAACTCGGATGATGACATTGATGATACCATGGTGAGAAGAGTTTTCACATTTAACTACATTTCAATCCTTTCCAACTCTCTATTTGTGGTCCCATCTCTCTACTTGTGGTCCCATTTAACTACATTTCAATCTTTCCCAACTATCTACTGAGCCTATTTAACTATCTTTCCCAACTATCTGCTGGTCCCATTTAACTACATTTCAATCCTTTCCAACTATCTACTGATCCCATTTAAAACTACATTTCAATCCTTTCCAACTATCTACTGGTCCCATTTAACTATACATTTCAATCCTTTCCAACTACCTACTGGTCCCATTTAACTATACATTTCAATCCTTTCCAACTATCTACTGGTCCCATTTAACTACATTTCAATCTTTTCTCCAGGCTGCTGTATTCATTTCACAAGGCACAGCCCGCCATAAACTGCAGTTCCTCATCGGGGAACACATCTTGCCGTACAATATGACAGTATATCAAGCCATCAAACAGTATAGCCCACTGTCGGAGGGTCGAGACGGGAACGAAACCGACACCGACACTGAAAATCCTCTCGGTCATGCCAGCATTTGGGTACAGACACACACTATATGGTAAGCATGTTGGCATGATAAAGGTAAAGCTGTAGCGCTTTCCACTGTGCAGTCTCAAAGCACTTCACAGCATTGTACCAAACTTCCTCCAGAAACGTGTGCAGGGAATTCAAGGAGCTGCATATTCAGTGCTCACTTAATTCTTTGGGCCGTATGCACCAACGAAGATTATCTTGAACTCAGGTTGAGCCACAGCTTTTCAATTGTTCAGGTTTGCCAGGGCATGATGTGACAGTGGAAAAGTTGTGGCTCAGTCTGAGTTCCAAGATAATCTTCGTTGGCGCATATTGTTCTTTAGGACTAGTAGAGAGCACCAACTGGCACATTGAACTCATGGCCTCTTGGAAAGTAGTCTGGCTCTCTGCCACTATGCCACAGTGCTCCAGAGTTGTGGAGGCCCTGAACCAAGGAAGACCTATCACTCATCAGGGATAACTGGCATGATGTTTCGCACAATTGCAATATTATCATACAGAGCTGAAATGAATCAGCTAGATCCAATGAAACGGATAAACCTGTCTTCTTGCAGAATATAAAAATTTAAGATTCTTTGTCTTCTGCTGCAGGTACCGCCCAGCACCCGAAGAGGAAGAAGTTGCCTCAACTTCATCAAGTCCCAAGAAGAAGACAACTGCTAGGACCGGTAAAGTTACCAGTAAGGGCAAGTCATGGACAGGTTAGCATGCTGGACATAACATCTTATTTCATAATAAAGCTAATCTTTCCTTCTGTTGTGTGGTAAACTTAATAAATAATAAAATAATAAATTGATGTTCCAAATTAAAATAATTGCGCACAGAATTTCGAAAGTACCGAAATTTTAAAAATCACATGCCAAATTTCAAAACTAAGTTGAAGTTTTGAAATTAATAAGTTCCATGCCGAATTTTGTGTTTAATATCCATTTGTGAAGGAGCTGTTTCATGCCAATTGGTCATATGAATAGAGACTAGTAAAGGCTTTTACTTGAATTTTGCAATACAAATGCACTTGGCAATGCTGTACTTATACTTGATTGTGTTTTTCAGATGGAGTATGCCCAACTGTGATGCCTGCTCTTGAACCATTCTTGGTGTCAACACTGCCTCCAACAGTATCAGTACAAGACTCATCTGTGGATGTATTAGCCCTGCTGAGAGTCCTACACGCCATAAATAGGTACTGGGACACCATAATTGAGGTAAGAACCAGATTTACCAGCTATTGAACCTGTTTCGCTGGTATGGTGATCTCAGTTGAAAAGTTCACCAACTTAGAATTGCAACCTTGTCTGTTCTCAGCTTTGTGAGATAACTAATTGACAGAAATTGGCCAGAACTAATCCCCCTGATGACAAAGCTGTGGGGAACGGCGGAGTAACTCCAGCAGACAGCAAGTTTGTTGAACAACAAGATTTATCTGTTGATGGTCGTCACCGAATGAGAAGAATTTTGAAAAACTGTGGGAAGTATTGAAAAACTGTGGGAAGTATTGAAAAACTGTGGGAAGTATTGAAAAACTGTGGGCAGTATTGAAAAACTGGGGGAAGTATTGAAAAACTGGGGGAAGTATTGAAAAACT
>NMRB01006324.1:2158-12373 GCA_002633025.1 Notospermus geniculatus
CATCATCTGCACATGCTCTACGTATAATCGTTTTATGTTCCTGCTGTGTATTTGGTATTATTAATCGTAAGGTGTTATGTTCTGTCGCTCTTTTTAATTGGTGTTAGCAAAATGGTTTAAGAATCAAGACCAAACGAGTGGTCATTGGTTGTGTATAACCATGACTACGGTAGGCCTACTTGGTTGTACCATGTGTACCGAAAACGAGGCCAAAACTTGAGGTGCTGCTTCGAGCATGTCGAGAGGCTTTCAGGTATACTTTGAGTTACACAACCAATGACCATCAGTGATGTCTTCATTTCTCTCCTAAAATGCATTGAACTTTTAAAGCAAACTGGTCATGCCATTCAAGTAGCCTGTTCGATTTCTTACTCACGCCTACACTGGCCTGGCATGACCGCATTTTATTTACCAGAAGTTCTCCAAGTCGGGCCTGTTGCACCAGGTGCTACTAACCCTCCCCTTCAGCCGGTATCCCAGCATGCATAGCATTATGTCACTTCCGAATGTAGATGTACCGGTACACACACCCTCGCATACATCGACATGCGAACAAAATGTGGGAAATAAAACGCTGTCGTATTAGACACAAATAAAGTGCCATGGCGGACACACTCCGCCAATCAGAGTGCACCTGCCATGACACTTTACTCGTGTCTAACGCAAGAGCATTCTTTTGTTGGCCTCCAATGTGCACGTCTGAAAAAGCTCTAGTGCCTGGTCGGTGTAAGTAATCGAACATGTTAAAGGTGTCCGAATATAGGATCAAATGCCGCCATCTTGAATCTATCACTTTATTAGCTCACATAGGAATTTATTGCCTACTAAGAGCATATTTGCACAACTGTTGTGGCTTTGCTACCTTCGAATTGCATTTAGAATCCCGTCAACTTAGCTAGGCTTAACTTGGGATATAATTCACTAAAATATGAAATTTGTAATTTTGAATTTGTGAATTTCCTGGGCCACGAAATTATTCTTAGTGTCATTTTTGACTGCCGCGACTAATTCCTTTTAATAAAAGCATGATCGAAGCGATTTTGCTCCATTTTCCACCAGTTACAAATTTATTCCCGGTAATTTTACAGCTTCCACACAACTGCTGGCAGAGCAAGAAATGTTACCTCATATGCTGCATGCTTCAGACACAGCATGCTTTCTGGTCTCAGGTGCCTAGTGGCCCCTGCTAATCTCACCGCACGCAACACTTGGGCTTCTTATTTCAATTACTACGAGCTGTCAGTCATTTGACCACAGTCCAATAGGAGCAGTCAGCCGCGCATATTGCCAACAGATGGCAGCAAAGTCTTAGCGGACCAATGTACAGCAAAATCTACGTGATTGCTGCTCGATCGATAGTGACTGGGTCCGCTAGATGCATTGAATTGGGCTGTAGTGACACCTAGTGGTCAACTCGCTGACTCCTATTCAATGCCTAGCTGACCCATTAAGCACCAATCAGGAGAATATTATATTGTACACGTATTGGTCTGCTAGAACTTTGCTGCCGTCTTTTAGCAATAAGCTAGGCTGACTGCTCCTATTTGTTAATCTTTGGTCTCCTGCTCACCATAATAATTTAACCAGTTCAGTGCCGGCCATATTTTGATGTCATGATGTACATTGTAATGTATTTTTCCATAAAATTGGTGTCAAGATGCGTGGTACAGGTGTAAAGGGAAAGAATATCCCCAGGAAAAACTGTCCCAGGAACAAAAGATCCTATTGTTACATTCTAATCTCTGGGGATTGGTTGTTAAAGGAGCCTTTAGCAGAGGAAATATTCAGTAAAGGAAGCTTTTATAAATGTCGACTTCAGGCCTATTTAAAGGAGGGTTAAAAAATACGGGCCATTGACTTCTCTATTAAGGACACCTTCAGGACTGACAATGCTCTCCTTGCAGTGTTTCCAAGGACCCGAGCTCCCGGGTCAAATACGCACGAAATCTCCGTCTCACGCACGTAGAAAGCAGTGCTTAATCCTGAGGACGCATGATAAAAATCAGCCAGGGACCCACACTTTTATCACTCTGGTTTAAAACGCACCAAAAATCATTTTGATGCACACTCTCACCAACTGCTAACAATATAAAGTGCCTGGACGCGCGACATTCACGGCCTGCACGAGTCCCGCGAACCTGATATATCGGCATCAGACGATACTGCTATAATTTATGCAGCAAGGCGCCAGTATATAGGCTCTGAAGGGGGTCAGATAGAAGACTAGAAAATCGCTACTGCGGTGGTCAAAACACTAAAATTTTAGCACTTTTTCNGAAAAAGTGCTAAAATTTTAGTGTTTTGACCACCGCAGTAGCGATTTTCTAGTCTTCTATCTGACCCCCTTCAGAGCCTATATACTGGCGCCCGCTCAACTGGATTCTCCGAATCGTTCTCTCCAATCAGTCTTGCGCAATCATGATTTTCAATTGCACAGGCCAGTACTATACACTAATGCACTCCGTAACCTGATCTTTGCGCTGGAGGAATAGAGAAGCAGTGATCGCTGTAGACTAGTTCCCGCCTTTGCCGCTGACGTTCCGGCAGCGCCAGCGAGTGTAGGCGGCAAAGACGAGAATCAGTCTATTGTAGGACTGATGAATAGCCCATGTGTGGCAGTGAACATGGTGAATGAATGACTGCTCCTCAGATTGAGAAAATGGGGACCCTCCAAAATATGAAAGGACCCTCATATTAAGGCTGAAGGGGTTATTGTCGTCCTGGGTACACATAAAGTGTACCCAGGTTCGATGTCGTCAAGTGAAATTGTACCCTGGGTCCACTTTCTTGTTACAAACTGTACCCAGGTTCTGATTTAGAGACCTCGGGGCGAGGTTGTTCTCGGTGAAGTCACTTGATATTGTGCCTGCAAGTTGGCCGTGCAAAAAGCTAAAGAAGAGAAGTTGGAAGAATTTTTTTTTGACTAGCTGGACAGTTTTCAACCTCGGATGGTTACAGAGAAAGTTAATCAACTCGCCAGCTAGACAAGAAGTAGGCCTACATGTGCATGTGCCATTGTGCATGGCCATGATGGGTTTGTTTGCATGGGTGTCCTAGCTTGCTGGGCAAACACTGCGGGCCTTTGTGTTCCATTGTTTGGGGAGGTGTGAAAAAGGGATTATAGAGGGGCAATTAGCTCGCTGTTCCTCCTGTCAGTATAATTCCTCCAAGGTCATAGCAACACGATCCTGGAACCAACATACGCTAATTCACGTATCCCACGAAATCTTGAGAATAAGCTCGTCCCTAGGTCTCTAAATCAGAACCTGGGTACAGTTTGTAACAAGAAAGTGGACCCAGGGTACAATTTCACTTGACGACATCGAACCTGGGTACACTTTATGTGTACCCAGGACGACAATAACCCCTTCAGCCATATTAAGAGTGCCATGAGTCTGGGACTCCTAGTGAAAAAAATCCTTTGGAAACCCTGTCCTTGATTGAAAGGTGTCCTGATTATAGAGGTTAAAATGAATAGAAATGATCAATTTGGGACTGAAATTTGGTGTCCTTAACAGAGCGCTGTCGTGGCAGAGGTGTCCTTTGAAGGAGGTTCCAATGCTGTAAATGTCTAAGGGGCCATTCACAATTTTCAACATTTTCACAAGCGTACAAACCGTATGCTGGGGGAGGGGGTCTGGGGTCAGCGAACGCTTTTTAAAAGAAAAAAAATGTTGGTCTTTATTTTGAAATGGCATTAGTCTTGCTCCTACCGTTTTTTGCGCAATGCTGAATGAGTTTTTCTATTGCCCAGTTTAATTATTACGCCGCTCGAGACTGCCTACTTGCTCAAAGTTTGGACAGTGGCGACTGCCGATCTGAATATTCAATCATGACAATAATCGGGCAAAACTGTGACAATTCTTGGTCAATAGAGGCGATGTTATTTACAGGCGATCTACCAATGAATACATGCAATTCATGAATACTTTTGTATTTATTAAAAGTGGACTAAAATGATCTGGCTGCTGTTGAAAAGAGCCAGGAACAGTGGCGTCAGCGGAACCCCGGCATTAGGGACACACACCGCATGAGCTACTGCAAAATCTTGTCCGCAGTCAGGTGTACTTCACTGCGGACAGAAATTAGGTCATCCAGGTGTGTTGTGTGTATTTATATATTGTGGTATGCAGGGCTGGCCTAATACATTATTTTCGCAGTAGCTCACGCGGACTGTGCCCCTTATGGGTTTGATCACTTCTGTGTTCTGTGGTCTATTCTAGAGTCTTGTACTGTTAAGTGCCAGCCTGAAGAAGACCCCGGCCCGGTTGGGGTCGAAAATCTGCAAAATCTGGAAGTTGACTTCCTGTATATTATCTGTGTTCAAGGAGATGAAATTAACATTTTTTTGCACGCTTTTGGGGGGAGGGAGGGGTCTCGGTGTTTTGTACGCTTGTGAAAAGGTTGAAAATTGTGAACGGTTCCTGATGACATTTTACAATGCCGGAAGCTGAAGAAGAAAAACTGCAATGTCATGATTGTACCGTAAATTTTCTAGATGCCAGAGAGTTTCTCTGATGCTGGATCCCTACTGGCACGTCTTGCCCCGAGATGCACCGACCCCAGCCTCCAGGTGAGACAAATGGCCATTGACTGTGTGGAGATCACCTTGAAGATATTACTGAAATACGAAGGTATGTTAACGAATTTTTTACGGGTGTGTAAGAACACCGGATCGGACCGGATCAGACCGAATCGGAGCATAAAGTCACCAAATTGGAATCAGTTAACATTCTTTTTTAAGGGTGTTTAAGACTTAAACGCGTGTAACTTCGTGAAATGCATGGTGGAAGTGTGTGCTTTTAGTGAAGTTACACGCGTCTAAGTCTTGATTGCCTGATGATCACCCTTTTTGAATCCGGCCTATAAGCACTTGCGGTTAACTTCATACCAAACCAAAGCCATCTCCAATTCGGTGCAACAGCGTCCCGATTTGGTCTGATTCAGTGTTTTTACGAATTGATGTTTTACCTATTAGTAACCGAACCTAGGCCTGGAACATTAGGTTTATCGCCATCACTCGATCCATTCTTGTTTTGATAGAGTATTGTGGATATTTCAGGCCATTCTGAGGATTACAAAGATCCAATGGTCAATGCTTTACCAACTCTGAAGGAGAGATTGAAGAAAGGAGAGCCAAACATTCTCTTCAGCGTTATTACAGACTTATCAAAGGTAAGGGGTAGCAGTGCCATCAAAAGTAGAATCCTAGAGCAGGGATGTGCTTAGAAAAAGTTTAGTGCCTAATAGTAATGGCAGGTGAATGTAGTTTTTGCTGCAGAGTTCTTGCTGCAGTGGTGGGTGAAAGCAAAAAATTTTCCTCCAAGTTCTAGGTGGGCATTGTGCATAATACACCGTGTAGAAATTGGCTAACCTCTTTCTACACTCTGCAGCAAGCAGCCAGATTTCGTGTTCAAAGCTTTGGGATTTTCTTGTGCACCCAATCAGAAGCCTCGTTTCTCCAAAGAAAAATATCAATGATGTCATTTTATCAAATTTTGATTGGTCAACGTCATTGGATGTCAATAACAACATACCTGAGCTGCTGATGCAAGCTTTGCTGTGATTGCTATTTTTGGGACCGGGGAAATTAGTTGAACACGGAATGTGGTTTGCTTGCGTGAAGGTCAAGGGAGGAGAAGCCGAGTCTTTACCTGAACTCAGTGAAGATGTAGGTGGGAGGCTTTATGAGTGCTGGCATAACCACCCACTGCTGCCTGGCATGGGCACATTAGTTTTAGGAGCCTTGATCTATGAGATTCTTCTAAATTGGTACAAAATTGCGTCAGTGGGACTACTACACACGAGACAAATTTTGTTGCAGTCGGATATGAAATACGGTCATCAGGCCAATGTCCTGATGCAGCATAATGGCCCTGGCCATTTCATTTGCCTTCCATATGTATATTTCATTTTAGGTGTTCAACAAAAAGCTGCCACCCGACCAGGTTGTGCCATTTACAGACGTCTTGTATGAAGGCCTATTGGATGTCCAGTCTCACAGTTCATCTGGAGCTTGCGTTGTCCTCAACACAATCATCAAATCAAGAGGCGGAGAGCTCTTCCAAAGTGTGCGTGATTTGGGAGTATTTTCCTTCCTTATAATATAAGTTTTTTATCAACACCAATTGCATCACAGGCCTAATAGCCGAGTGCTTATCACGTCCGCTCATCAAGCGGCGGGTCCTGTGGTTCGGATGCGGCCTGGGCCGTATGGGATTTCATTCCCAGCTCTTCACGTCCCGCACATGGGACAGTAAGCCGTGGTGCCTTGTACCTTGTTTCTGTGCAAGGGCAAGTAAAAGACCCCATCCAAGGGAGGAACATGAGTAGCTGAGATGGCCTCTTCCGTGCTTATCAGGGCCAGTATAATGCTATGGCTTCGGCCCTGACGGAAAAATCAAATACAAATACAAATCACAGGTTTTGTCAGGATTTGCCCAAAGTCGCATCTCGGAATTTTCACTTTTAAATATTTCGCTTGGGGAGGTTCCTAACCCCTTGGTTTGGCAGGGCACCATTCAACTAACACTGAGTGGCCTGTGGCCATCATCTTACAATCTTTCTGCAAAGAAATTCTGGGATTTATGCTGATCTTTAGTGATAGTTGTCACCTTCTACATAATCTGTGGATGAGAAGGGATGCCTCATCAACCCCCCTTGTGCCTCAGTGTGCAAGTTTCTGGTGTGCCCGTAGGATGGTTGTAAAATTGGATGTTTTGTCCCACAGGTTGATCGCATCATCCGCACCCTCCATGAGAACTTGGGCGAGGTCCAGTTTGCCCAGACGAGGACAGGGACGCTCCGCGCCATCCGAGTACTCGCTAGTCATCATCTGATGCCTGCCCTTCAAACTTTAATGACATTCCCTCTTCCGTTTGATGAGTAAGTCTGCGCCGGTTGTGCTTTTTGAATAAGATAGACACTGATAGCAAAAATATTGCAGCAAAATGGGAGGTTTATCCCCATTTCGCCTACACCCATTTCGCCTATTCACCATTTCGCCTATTCCCCATTTCGCCTACACCCATTTCGCCTACTTTCATTTCGCCTATTCTCCATTTCGCCTATTCCCCATTTCGCCTATTCCCCATTTCGCCTACACCCATTTCGCCTACTCACCATTTCGCCTACACCCATTTCGCCTATTCACCATTTCGCCTACACCCATTTTGCCTATTCACCAATTCACCGTTAAAATGTCATATTACAATGTATATGTATTTTCAAAGCCCAGTAATTCTTTTGGCAACAAAGGTTTGGTGAAAATTCAAGGGAAGCAATACTGTTGAATAAGTTTGTGAGCTCAAGGCCCTGCTACAGAGTCAGGCCTAACTATCTAATTACCGGTATCTAATTGTGTTAAACATTAATTTGGACCCACATTACATTGTGGATGACAATCAATAAAAAAGAACTTATTGGTCCATTCATGAAACCCTTGGGCATGTGTATTTATGCACCAGGCTTACATGGCTTCATGGCTTCCCCCAGGTGTACAGATGACCAGCTTCTTTATTATTGACAATACTGGAGACACCTCCACCCAGAATCTGGGATCTCAATTACCTATTGTTTTCATCTGTCGCTGGACATGTTTTCAGACAACACTTCCAATATCGCTTTCCTTCATTCGACAACGGTTTAATCGAAATTTATAGTCCTGATTATATCAGGTGTTCTCCCCCTTTGCTAGTCAGTACAAATGTTACTGCCTGATCCTCCATCAGTAACAAATGTTACTGCCTGATCCTCCATCTTGCAAATTAAAAATGAAGAGACCAGTCAAAGGAGCATTCTTATACTTTAGTAGAGAAAACCTCAGACTAGGGATCCCTTGAGATCCCAGATCATTAGATAGTAAGGCCTGACTCAACAGTTTGATTCGCATGAATTTTAAATTGATTTTCACCCAACTTTTGTTGCCAAAAGAATTACTGGGTTTGTTCAGTGCTTTGAAAATACATACATTTATGGTGAATTGGTGAAATGGTGAGTAGGCGAAATGGGTGTAGGCGAAATGGTGAGTAGGCAAAATGGGTGTAGGCGAAATAATAAATAGGCGAAATGGGTGTAGGCGAAATGGTGAATAGGCGAAATGGGTGTAGGCGAAATGGTGAGTAGGCCAAATGGAGAATAGGCGAAATGGGGAATAGGCGAAATGGAGAATAGGCGAAGTGGGTGTAGGCGAAATGGGTGTAGGCGAAATGGTGAATAGGCGAAATGGGTGTAGGCGAAATGGGGATACACCAAATGGGAAGGTCTTGTAGCCAAATGGGAAATCTTGTCGCCAAAGGGGAAAATCTTGTCAAATATGGAACTTTTGTAGCCAGATGGGATAATCTTTTAGCCAAATGGGAAAATCTTGTAGCCAAATGGGGGAAAATTTTGTAGCCAAATGGAAAATCTTGTAGCCAGATGGGAAGATCTTGTAGCCATATGGAAAAATCTTGTAGTCAAATGTGGAACAGTTGCAGCCATATGGGAATATCTTGTAGCCAAATGGGAAAATCTTGGAGCTAAATGGGAAAATCTTCTACCCAAATGCAGGCCTTGTGTTGTGAGGCGAGCAAAAAACTGCTCGCCTGAGAACAATAGAATTTTCTATTGTTCTCAGGCGAGCACTTTTTTGCTCGCCTCACAACACAAGGCCTGCAAATGGGGATGTCTTAAGCCAGTATGAGAAAATCTTGTCGCCAGATGGGAAAATCTTGTAGCCAAATGGGGACATCTAGAAGCCAAATTGGAAAATCATGGAGCCCAACTGGAAAATGTTACTCATCGTCAATGACCTCTAGCGACGAATTGAGGAATAGGCGTATTTCTTTGCGCTCCCTGTTCTGAGGTGGAGTTTCCAGTTTGGGCTGACTTTCCCCCATCCTCCTAAGGAATTCAATGAGGAGAATAGAGGCCACTGAGGATGAGCTAAAAAAATAGCTGCTTTTCCGACCCCGATGAGAAAATAACATCTGGCTTTATTTCCGTCTTCAGGAACCTGAACGAGATTTGGCAGACACTTGCACAAGAAGGACAACTACTACAACATATCATAGACCACGTCTTGGAGATGATGAGCCGTGCCTTGCCGTATGAGGAGCGACCAGATCCTAAGGACAAGAAGAAAACTATGAAAACTGCCACCATTCCACCACTTGCTGTTGGTTTCTGTTAAATTATTATCTATTCGACCCTTTTCAACCCTTCTGACCGACCCTGGTAATTTCGTTGAACCTCGTTCTTTTGTCCCTCATATATGTGACCCTCCACCACAAAACCAGACGGAAGTCGCTCCGATGTTGGCAAGTTGGGACTGAAATGTCTGTCAATTTCAAAATTGTCTGTCTGTGACGTCTGATCTGATTCCTTTTCTTTCCTTCCTGGTGTCATCTACATTTTGGTTCATTTTCTGTGCGACTTCCGAATGGTTTTGTGGTGGAGGGTCACATATAATGTCAGTTTACATTATAATGTTGTCCTTTCTACAGGTCACTAGTGGTTTATGTCAGATGTTTAAAGTAGAAGAGGCCAAGGAAAAGGCTGAGAAAAATTTCCACAGGTTGCTGTCAATGTATGTGGTCCTCATGGGTGCTATGGTGGAGACACGACCACCAAAGATCAAGGTATTACTGGAATAAATGAGGAACTGGAACACCAAAAGGAGGCACTGAACACAACAGCCCATATGCTGTGTGATGAGGAAAAAAATGGTTGAATGTCATGGACATAGTGCATCATTCGGAAGTTTCTTATTTATTTAATTATCTCATTTATTTTCATGCTCCAGAAATCTGAAACTTATAGAAATTTACTGCTAACGAAAATGAAGGGCTTACAGCAATTTTAGCAGTAATTATTAGCTCACTCGTGAGCTATAGCCATCACGCGGTGTCCGTCGTCCGTTGTCGTCGGCGTCGTCCGTTAGCAGGGCACGTTTTGTAACCGCTGGGGCTATTGATCTGAAACTTGGTACACATATACCCCTAGGTCAAATGACCTATGACACCCAATTTCGGTCCGATCTGATTCCTGGCTTGGCCACCAGGGGGGATAGACCGAAAACCTTTAAAGTGCAGTTTCGCCTTAACCGTTGATCGGATCATCACCTAATTTTTATGGTAGGTATATCTTATGAGGATACACGACATATCACCCGGGTTTTTGATTTGACCTAATTTTCAAGGTCACAGAGGTCAAAGTTCGAAATTTCATCTTTGG
>NMRB01006325.1:0-12365 GCA_002633025.1 Notospermus geniculatus
AAAGCTTATAGAAAAGGCGGAACGCGGCGGAATGATGCAGTGCGTTTTTTTGTGTTGCTGATTCCATTACGGGTATTTTTTTGAAATGAACTTGGATGGATCTAAGATATGATTGTTTTCTTCAGAAGATGCGGCATTGTGATAGTTTCGTCGATTTCATTTTTTTTTGATTTTTATCTTTAAGTTTTGTAATATCCGATTGTGACGTCAGAGCCTGCTGTGTTGCAGTATGATAGGAGCGTTCTATGGAATATCATGATACATTTCATGTGTGGCTTTAAAACAAGGAGGCCAGGGATTTCATTCAGGAAGCTGTTGTAACTTTACGGAGTTCGTAAACTATTGTCCATTCGTAGGAAATCTGTTGTTCACTAGTGAGGTTTCGCAAATCCGACGAAACACGAAGTACGAAATACGAAATTGGACTTCGTTTCCAGGACCAAAATATTTCTGGAGATGGTTGGTACCACAAATGTCCCTGCTGCCAGTGCGTCTTTAAGCAAATAATGTAAGACCAAGAGAGTTATTGTGCATCTTAAATTTTTAAATTTCCACTTCGTATATACGAAGTGGAAACGAAAGATAAATTTCAAGGTTTAATAACACGGTAACTCTATCTGTCTAACGTCATACGCTAAAAGACGCTCTTGCAGCAGGCGATATCTGTGGTACCAACCATCTCCTGAAACACATTACGTCATGGAAATGAAGTTGAGTTTCGTATTTCGTACTTCGTATTTCATCAGATGCGAAACCTCACTATTATTGCACAATATGATCATCAAAATCGGCAATTTTATTGCCAACCTTTCTTCTAGCCATCACTTCAGAAGCACACATGCCCCTATTTTGGGCCCCATATTGTGCAATAATATTGATCGTGTATAGGTCGCTTTAGACCGCCATCTTTGTTGGAAGGTCTTTACCCCGTCTTTAGGAATGTTGCTCGAATGTTGGAAAATGTTGGGGAATATGTTGCCAATATACACGTAGCTTTGCCTGACGCCCCCGGCGTCACATCGCCGTGTCCCTCAATTGCTGATTACATGTACATGTACGTGTACATGTACTGTACACCACTTGTACATGTAGCGCTGATGAGTTACCTATGTCGGTCTAGTTATAGCACGGCGTTTGAAATAGAAAATTGCTGGTCACGGATTCCTGTGTCACGCGTTCGACACCAGCAAAGATCAAGCTCACGAATAGATAACAAGTAATTGTGTAAATCACGTGGGGTGGAAATACAATTGTCAGCGTTGTGAAGGCAACATTCCCACCTCCTTATCCTCCTCATCACTGGAGAGCGAAAAACAATCTGTAATATGATGCACACGCTTGTCAGTTATAAAGAAAAGGCGTCATTATACCAGTGTACGTGGATGGAACTTCTATGTCTTCATCTTCGATTAGTGGTACCTGTCTTTGTTTCGTGTTGGACTGCTTTTCCATGGTGTCTCGGTGGTGACAATACACCTACGTCGATCAGCGTTTCTTGTACTTGTTCGTGTACCTTCGTGACAAACCGCTGGCAACTGTGGTGATGATTCTTGAAGGAATGCCGCCAAATAGGTGCTATTTTGCGTCCGTGACTCTGGATTGCCACAGCGATTCTTCTTTAGGCTAAGGTGCCACGGTGGATTTCTGTATTTCTGTATCTGTCTACTCCTTTGTTGCATTAGGTAGACGGTGGATTTCTGTATTTCTCGATCTGTCTACTCCTTTGTTGCATTAGGTAGACAGTGGATTTCTGTATTTCTCGATCTGTCTACTCTTTTGTTGCATTAGGTAGACAGTGGATTTCTGTATTTCTCGATCTGTCTACTCTTTTGTTGCATTAGGTAGACAGTGGATTTCTGTATTTTTCGATCTGTCTACTCTTTTGTTGCATTAGGTAGACAGTGGATTTCTGTATTTCCCGATCTGTCTACTCCTTTGTTGCATTAGACAGTGTTTTCATCAGCAATAAGGAAGTACATGTACCTTTATATGCTCAGGATTTGTGTTTCGATCAGTCGTTCATATTTTGGACTACATGTGTGTCAAGTTCTTTACCGCAACTCCATGCGGTCATTAGTGAGGTTTTCGCAAATCTGACGAAACACGAAGTAGGAAGTACGAAATTGGACTTCATTTCCATGACGTAATGTATTTCTGGAGATGGTTGGTACCACAAATATCGCCTGCTGCAAGAGCGTCTTTTAGCGTATGACGTTAGACCGATAGAGTTACGGTGTAAATTAAACTTTGAAATTTATCTTTCGTTTCCACTTCGTAGAACTTCGTAGATACGAAGTGGAAATTTAAAAATTCAAGATGTACCATAACTCTCTCGGTCTTACATGCTAAAAGACGCACTGGCAGCAGGGACATTTGTGGTACCAACCATCTCCAGAAACACATTAGGTCCTGGAAATGAAGTTGAATTTCGTATTTCGTACTTCGTCTTTCGTCAGATTTGCGAAACCTCACTACTGTTGTCATCAACACGAAGGGAGTGCTCTTTCTACGCTTAGGATTTGTGTTTTGATCAGTCTTTCGTACTTTGGACTACATGTGTCTCGTTCTGTATACCGCAATTCCTTGCGGTCATTTGTAGACAATCGCAAATAGCGATGGTGATTTAGTAGAAAAAAAACAGGAGGAAAACACGCTTTGAATCCAGTGTCTCAGCTTTCCTCATCATTCCTCATTCATCGATTGTTCGGTCGGGATCTTAATGTTCGTCACGTTGTCATATCAAAGACACCATGGTGAAATCAGCATAAGTCTTTATCATTCATGGAATGCGAAAGGAAGTACGGGTAATTTGTGAACGAAGCAGTCGGTTCTGTTTGTGGTTCATTTTAAAATACGCCGGGTTCAGTTTTTGTTGCGTCCGGGATTTTTTTGTCGTGATATTTTTCTCCGGATGGAACGTCGAGCGCTTGGATTCTGTAGCGACACTACTGAGGTTTCGCAAATCTGACGAAACACGAAGTGCGAAATACGAAATTCAACTATATTTCCATGACGTACATGTAATGTATTTCAGGAGATTGGCTGGTACCACAAATATCGCCTGCTGCAAGGGTGTCTTTTAGCGTATCACGTTAGACTGATGGAGTTACGGTGTATATTAAAATTTGAAAGTTACCTTTCGTTACTACATGATCTTCGTAGCTACAAAGTACATGTGGAAATTTAAAAATTCAAGATGCACCATAACTCTCTTGGTCTTACATGATATGCTAAAAGACGCACTGGCAGCAGGGACATTTGTGGTACCAACCATCTCCGGAAATACATTAGGTCCTGGAAATGAAGTCCAATTTCGTA
Source organism: Notospermus geniculatus (assembly GCA_002633025.1). NCBI lineage: Eukaryota > Metazoa > Nemertea > Pilidiophora > Heteronemertea > Lineidae > Notospermus > Notospermus geniculatus. The sequence goes on from NMRB01006325.1 coordinate 3,319, forward strand.
TTTCGTACTTCGTATTTCGTCAGATTTGCGAAACCTCCCTACTGTCGAACTTATGTACCGATATTGTTAGCTACACCAGCTACAACTTCAAAGTGATGTTAGCTGAATTTTTGCCACGAAAGCCGTTTCGTGGAAGAAATTCAACTAACATCAGACCCTGAGGTTGTCTGCCTGCCGGAGGGAATAACTCAGGCTGACTGTCAAAATATTGAATGTACAGCGTGTCGGAAACCCGAACCTAAAGAATGCCAGCGCTGTTGCGACTGGAGGAATGGGTCCCACTGGGATCGGACTCGAACCTTAGAGGTGATGTTCAACTGCGCCACTCTTGCCAGCCCAAATCCTATTACCGATGTGTCCCTTCCTTCATCGCTCTGTATATACATTGTTATTAGGTTCTCTTGTGAATTCATTGGGCAAATCAAGGGATGTTTCCAACTCTTCGTCTTGGAGACCGTTTCTTGGTGACGTCTCTAACAGCGAGAATGCACTCAATGTGATTAATTCTCGTAACAGGTCTGGTCAGGTCTGAGGCCTCGGGTGGAATTTTCACCCATCTTGTTCAAGAAACAATGCTACTCAACGCTTTCACGAAGCTTACCAAGTGAGTTTCTTGATGTAGGTATTAAGTGCACGTTTTCAACTCCCTGGAAGTGCTCTTAGTACAGCTGACTGCCCCGCGAGGGAAGAGCTCAGGCTGGCTGTCAAACGAATCTGGGTGCTGTGTTCAACAGTGCTTCGCTTCCTGTTGAGTGTTGTTTTGTGGACGCAGTCACTTAAAAAAAACAAAAAAAACCCTCACAGATTTGACTACAGCGTAAAGCTACCCATACACGTGCAATATTAGCCCTGTTTACACTACATAAAAACCCGCGTCTCACCCGGGCTTTTTCTGTGTACACCTGTTAAAAGCGCGGGTCTAATAGACCCGGGGATGAAAAGTCCGTGCTTTTTGAACCCTCCGATTTTAAAGGGTTTTTGGAGGGCTTAATTTAGACCCGCGTCTCCTGCGGGTTTTTTAAGTAGTGTAGACGCAATAGACCCGGGCTTTGTCTAGTTCTTGAACACCGCGACAGGCGGCGTGTCTTGTGGGCATGCGCGGTAAAAAGCCACCACTCCAATTTAGCGCCTCCTCTTCGTGAAGAGTGCGTGCCAGTAGCGACCCTATCGCCGGGCGTAGCAATTAAGTTCAGCTAGATTTTAGTAGTGTAGACGCTCGCCGGGTCTCAGGCGGGTTTTTTTCAGGCCCGGGCTTGACACGGGCTCGAAAAGCCCGGGGATTTCTATGTAGTGTAACCACAGCTATAAATGGGGAGTTTTCGCAAAGCCCCCGAAATGCCAACCCGAACGCCAATCCCATTGTTCGATGACACGAAGAGAGCAGCGAACAAAACTGGCATTTCGGGGGCTTTGCGAGAACTCTATATTGCACAATTATATAGACAACCTACGAAAGTCGGCCATGACAGTTCAGAAGGGGTAAACATTAGAGTGCATTGGGCTCCTGTACTTACCGTCTGTACAATGCACAAGGCCCAAGGTTTGTTTACCCCTTCTGACCTGTTATGGCCGACTTTCGCAGGATGTCTATATCGAGCCCAAATTGCGTAATTTGCTATTGGCATGATGTGCAGAAGAAAGATTGACTATTATTGCCAATTTTGAGCTTCACATTGTGCAATAATATTGATCGTTTATGGGCCACTTTACTGCTTCCATATCTACATACATTATATGTTGTACATTTCTCTTAGATTTGACAAAGGTTTTCGTCAATTTCAAAGAGAATGACCTGTCCAATCAAATTCATTTTGGCATATAATATGTCGGGGGTGACTAGAGGATGGTTCCTTTAGAAAACGGACTCGTTCCAATTTTCCAGGCCCCGTATTCATAAAACTACTTAAGTCTAAGTATGACACTTATCCTTTGTTCAACACAAATGATAAGTATCATACTTAGACTTAAGTAGCTTTATGAATACGGGGCCAGAGCCGTATTTTTCGTCAAACCAGGCTGAACACCTGTGGGGCCTTCTACTAGAAGTGTAAAAACACAACTTTTTTCGCTACTAAAGTCACCTTTTTGAAACAGGCCACTGTCCAATTAAATTCATCTTTGGCATATATGCCGGGTCTGACTAGAGGATGATTCCTTTAGAAAATGGCCTCGTTCCAATTTTCCAGAGCCGTATTTTTCGCCTAACCAGGCTGAAGTCATGTAGGGCCTTACTAGAAGTGTAAAAACACAACTTTTTTCGCTACTTTTATGTCGCCTTTCTGAAACAGGCCCCTGTCCAATCAAATTCATCTTTGGCAAATATATGTCGGGAGCGACTAGAGGATGGTTCCTTTAGAAAATGGACTCGTTCCAATTTTCCAGAGCAGTATTTTTCGCCAAACCAGGCTGAACACCTGTAGGGCCTTCCACTAGAAGTGTAAAAACACAACTTTTTTCGCTACTAAAGTCACCTTTTTGAAACAGGCCACTGTCCAATCAAATTCATTTTGGCATATAATGTCGGGGGTGACTAGAGGATGGTTCCTTTAGAAAATGGCCTCATTCCAATTTTCCAGAGCGGTATTGTTTCGTCAAGCCAGGCTAACACCTGTAGGGCCTTCTACTAGCAGTGTAAAAAATGTTTTTTTTCACTACTACATATAACAACCCTCGTATTGACCAGAACAATAGTCTCTTGATCTTGCCTTTAGCTGACGGTTGGGGAAAAAATTTAATACAACAGTGGCATACATGATACCTGCCTCCAGCTGCAGTGAAAAGCACTGTGTATCCTTTTGTAATTCCATCTTGCTGTCTTCAAAGAGCCCGGAGCTTCAGTAATTGTGCCACGTTTTTCATTGGTGATGTCTGTGTGTGTGGTGTACAAATACCACACTATCACGAGACCCGCCAGTAATAAACAGGCAAAGGAATCAGCTATTTGAAATTCCAGGCAGGATTTTGTTCGTGTTTCGCAAAACATGTCGTGGAAGAGTGGATAAGTATCAGTGTGTCCTTGAAACTTGGTCCTTTTTGCTCGTTCAGGGTTGGTTCATGTTTCTATCATAGTCTGACCTCGAACCTTCTTGATCTTTGAAGTTGAATTTCGTATTTCGTCCTTCGTCAGATTTGCGAAACCTCACCACTAGGGCCGTATGCACCAAGCGAAGATTATCTTGAACTCAGGTTGAGCCACAACTTTTCAATTGTTCAGGTTTGCCAGGGCGTGATGTGACAATGGAGCAGTTGTGGCTCAACCTGAGTTCAAGATAATCTTCGCTTGGTGCATACGGCCCTGTGTGTGTTCTCGGATCTTCTGGATCATTTTCTCCGTCTTTCTATTGGTAGGTGGCCATGCTGGCCTAGTTAGTCCAGGAAAAGTATTATTTGAGCTAGAACAAATTGCAACGGAATTTCTTTTTGCTTTAGTATACCCCTCCAAACATCTCATAAAAAGTCCCTTCAAATCCGACTCCCCGAAGTGCCCATAATTGGTATTTATTTGAGATCCTTCATTAACTCCTATTACAATGTTTATGGACTTGTATTACAAATTCAAGTGTGCATGTACTGCTAACTTTTTTCTCGTCCATTTTAGACCCTATAAATGTATTACCAATAGATAGAAATATGGCACCTCTTAGTCAGATAGGCATGATTAGAACATCATTAAACCCGTATTTGTTGTAAAAACGGCAAATTTGTTGATTTTGGGCAAAATATGACAAATATGCCATTTCTACAACACAGCGACAACATATAATGTTCAAATCAAGCCTATCTGACTCAGAGGTGCCATATTTCTATCTATTGGTAATACATTTATAGGGTCTAAAATGGACGAGGAAAAAGTTAGCAGTACATGCACACTTGAATTTGTAATAGAAGTCCGTAAACATTGTAATAGGAGTTAACGAAGGATCTGAAATAAATACCAATTACGGGCACTTCGGGGGGTCGGATTTGACGGGACTTTTTATGTGATGTTTGGAGGGGTATACTAAACCATATAAAGCAAAAAGAAATTCTGTTGCAATTTGTTCTAGGTTCCTCCCAATTTTCGATAAATATCCTGGGCTAAGTGGCTCGCGTCTCTGGCTAGCGGTCATGACGTCCCTGGTTCGAACCCCAGTGTCGGAGGCGTGAGACTCTGGGGCAGGTGTCTTTGCCTAGCTTGCCTCTCAGTCCACCTAGGTGTATAAATGGATATTGCATGTATAATTAGTTCTGTTAGTGTGTCCTCAGGCCTTCTTCTGTGACAGTATTCTTTGGCCCGTATTCTAGAAGCCTCCTTAACTCGAAGGTCCACTTTAAGCTTTTGTATTCTGCCCTGCAAACAATAGCTAAAGGTAAACCTTAGAGTTTTCTAGAATATGGCCCTTTGCGTGGCCATTTGAACACTGAGGCCCATAGTTTCAAAGCTGTTTTAACGCTAAAATTCGTTTTAGTCCAGCACTTGCATGCTCGTAGGCATGCAAGTGCTGGACTAAAATGCATTTCAGCGTTCAAACAGCTTTGAAAATATGGGCCTGAGGGTCGTATTTTAGAACGATCCCTAATGTTAAGGTCGACCTTAAGTCTATTGTAAAACCATCGAGAACAATAGATTTAAGGTGGACCTTAATGTTAAGGAACGTTCTAAAATACGACCCTTTGACCAGTATTCTAGAAGCCTCCTTAACTCTAAGGTCCACTTTAATCTGTTGTATTTTGCCCTGCAAACAATAGCTAAAGGTGAACCTTAGAGTCAAGGAAGCTTCTAGAATACGGCCCTAAGTGTGACACCTAATAAGTAGTGTAAGTGTAACTACTTAAGTGTAAGTGTAACTACTAAGTGGAAGTGTAACTACTTAATAAGTAGATTTATGAATATGGGTTCAGCTGGACTTCAGCTTCTGTAATTTCCAACAGCTGTCTTTTCTGCTCACATTGCTAAGTTTCGGTGGTACAGGGTTATATTAGGGAGTTTTCGCAAATCTGACGAAAAACGAAGTACGAAATACGAAATTGGACGTCATATCCATGACGTAATGTATTTCAGGAAATGGCTGGTACCACAAATATCGCCTGCTGCAAGAGCGTCTTTTAGCGTATGACGTTATAACGACAGAGGTACGGTGTATATTAAACTTTGAAATTTATCTTTCGTTTCCACTTCGTTGATACGAATTGCAAATTTAAAAATTCAAGATGCGCCATAACTCTTTCGATCTTACATGACATGCTAAAAGACGCACTGGCAGCAGGGGCATTTGTGGTACCAACCATTTCCTGAAATACAGTACATCATGGATATGACGTCCAATTTCGTATTTCGTACTTCGCTTTTCGTCAGATTTGCGAAAACTCCCTAATGTCTCACCCACTTCGGACTGTTTCATCTTCTGTCCTTTTGATTCGTGTTCCATATCAAACACATTTGATTTCCTCCAAGATAATGCCGTCTGGTGTCGATGACACACAGGACGTAATTGCTAAGGTGTCTTATTGAGCGATGGTTCACCTTCTAAGCACATCTATCAGGCGTCTAATTAGGTTGGTCGGCGAAGAAATCAGTCAATTGGCGCGGCTCATGTTAAATTAGAGACTTTACCGTCTGATAGCATTTTGATTTATGTTCGAAATTTCATAATCAGCTGAATTAGTCTTCTGTAACGTGAGCCTTATTTGAAGTGTTGGCAGTAATGTCAAATGACGAATGTCTTATCCATCTTCTATCAACATACTGTAGTGGCCACTTGTCTCACGACAAGCTAATAGGGAGGTTTCGCAAATCGTCTGACGAAAAACGAAGTACGAAATACGAAATTCAACTTCATTTTCTGGACCTAATGTATTTCTGGAGATGGTTGGTACCACAGATGTCCCTGCTGCCAGTGCTTCTTTCAGCATGTAAAACCGAAAGAGCTATGGTGCATCTTGAATTTTTCAATTTCCACTTCGTAGATACGAAGTGGAAACGAAAGATAAATTTCAAAGTTTAATATACACCGTAACTCTATCGGTCAAACGTCATACGCTAAAGGACGCTCTTGCAGCAGGCGATGTTTGTGGTACCAACCATCTCCTGAAATACATTCTGTCATGGAAATTAAGTCAAATTTCGTATTTCGAACTTCGTTTTTTCGTCGGATTTGCGAAACCTCCCTATTGTGACAAGTCCAACTAGAGTTGTATCGTGAAGTATACGAATCATACCTTTTCACTTAGTGCTGACTGTTGCTGTTACTGATAAGCCCTAGGTTGGTGCCTTGACAACAAGAAGCTAAAGACGCAGTAACTATCAGGGACCGGTTTTTGCCGAGTACAATCAGAGTGATGTTTGACAACTGTTGATGGGTCCTTCTTCAGCTTAAGTCAAGATTACATATTGTTTATTGTAGATTTCGGAAATAGGATCTTTTCTTTTCGGATGCAGTCATCTTTTGAAAGGAGTGACATTCCGTCTTAAAGGTTCGTCATATGTTTGCATTTTTGTCGGATTCCGTTTGATATGGAGCTTTAACATTTGTAGTTCATCAACAGGCGAGGATAAAGCATATTTTCAAGAAAGGAATTATATACGCCTTTTGCAAGATCAAAGTGTCAAACGCGTACAACTTCAGTTAAGGCGCGGATTAAACGCTGGATTAAACTCTTAAGACAAGAGGATAATAAAAAGTTCGCAAACTTTAGGCTACGTCGACGCACTGTTCGGATACAAGTAATAGGGAGGTTTCGAAATCAAACGATAAACGTAAACTTTACCACTACGTTATTTTTCGTACAACACATTAACAAGATTTTATATTGCATTTTCGGTACAAAAATAACGTTGTCGTGAAGGTCTACGTTTATCGTTTGATTTCGAAACCTCCCTAATGTCAGATATGAGTTGATACCTAACTAAAAGGTGTCTTTCAGAATGGATGGTACGAGATGACGTCATTGCTTAAATAACCAATCGATAGGCTTATTCTCAAATTTCTGCGGTTCTACTATCCGATCTGTAACACTAATCGTTATCCTGGTGAATCTGCTACTGGTTCGAAGGAATGTACAGTATTAGTTGAGTGATACGTATTGAGTGATACGTATGAACTGACCGCAGTGAATTGACACTCACGGATGATATCATCTATGAGGTTGCAGCGTCAGGCGCGCAACTTAATATAAACTAAGTGGTGTAGAATTTGTCAATATTATACAATACTATACATCTACATGAGCGTACAGTGGAGGTCCCCAGAGACGTACATGTACTGTAGACTGAGGTTGCTTTCGTGGTCTTATTGACTGTGGCGTGTATTAAAGTTCGGAGTGTACAACGAGGCTTTGGAAACGTTGTTTTCAAAAGTAAGGATATACTTCGTCGGTAGCAGCTGCCGAGTGTACGGGGGAGGTTCCGACTGTACGGGGGAGTTCCGACTCTGTACGGGGAGGTTGTCACTGTACGGGGAAGTTCGGCTTGACCTCTGCAAAGTGTACGAGAAACAGGGAGACAGACAAGTTGTTGACTTTCAAGGAGGTCTTCGCACCGGTGTCTTCACTCCTGAGGCGTGGGAAACACTGTTTTCAAAAGTAACGATATATTCGTCGCTGCCAGTTGCCGACTGTACGGGGGAAGTTTCGACTGTACGGGGGAGTTCCGACCTTACGGGGGAGTTTTCGACTTGACCTTTGCAAAGTGTACGAGAAAGCAGGGAGGCAGACAAGTTGTTGACCTTTAAGGAATTCACTCCTGTATCGGCGCTTCAGCAAAATGAACAGAAGACTTCGGAATAAACACCACCTCCTTCGAAAAAGAAGGTAACTAGAAACCGTGTTGTGCCTTTATCGTAACATGTCATAATGTCTTCAACTGGATGTCAAAAATGGATGGATAGCTGTGAACTTGTCTTGTGACTTACGCTTGATGATCAGTTTTTTGTCATGCACAATCCGTCAATTAGCTGCTAATTAATCTGCTGCAGATTAATCGATTAATTTGTTAGATTAATTGATTAGCGAGGGATTTATAAAAGCATGAACCGGAAACTTAGGAACCGTCACCGGCAGATAAGGTAATTGATGTTAATGTTGTATGTTTCCTGGTGTGGCTGTGTGTCGCGTTCTTAATTGATTTGGAGGTCATTATCGAAATATATCACTGAAATGAACGTGGTTGGTAAATCAAAATCAGTGGTATGAATGTCGTATGGCTCGGGGGGTTTGTTGACATGTCCTCAAATCAAGCGGCGTTTTGAGAAAAAGGCGAAAGAAGGATTTTAGTTTAATGGGAAATGCATTAGACAGCCAAACTTCGGAGGCGTATTCTGCAAAATCTACCGCTTCAAAATCAATGTGAATAGTACAAAATGTAGATTTTGACCGACTGAATTTGAAACTGTCATTAACCCATTTTAACAAATTTTTAATGGAATCTCGTCCCCAGGTGCACGTTCGCATATTTGCACACGTTTTGCCTATGACTGGAGCACGGCTTTGCCTGGAGACTAGGTTCACTCTCTAACCGCGAACCATTCGCTTTAATATACAGTGTGTCTACACTGGGAGTAGGCTGGGGGGGGGGGGTGCACTAGGTGCACGTGCACCTCCCCCACAGCAGTAAGGGAGTTCCGCTTTGGGTAAGCAAATAAAAGTGGTGTAAATTTTGGCAAAAATACTAATAGCACTGAAATCACGTCTCACGAGCATCTAGATTCCAAAATGTTCTGGGGGCCTCCGGAGCACATCTTTGTTACTCTTCAGCATACTGTGAAATTTCATGCCTAAGCTACAGGAGGAGTTCCGCTTTCAAAAAATGTGCACCTCCCCAGGCTCAGACCAGCCTACGCCCTTGATATATCACAATTTTTGCAGGATCAGTCACCGTTTGCATCCTTGTGGGTCATCAAACTACATGTACATGTAACTGACCGGGGCTAGCATGTATTAACAGAGGCAGGATCAGTCAGATTTTGTTTCCGTGAGGGTCATAAAACTGACTGCCCGAGGCTACCATGTATTGCACAGAGGCAGAATCAGTCAGATTTGCATTCGTGTGGGTCTTAAAACTAACTGAGGCT
>NMRB01006326.1:0-12345 GCA_002633025.1 Notospermus geniculatus
TTTCCACATTTTTTGGGTACAATTATACACCAGTATTTATAACATGTGGGTAGTTCAGGCAATTCTATTCTGACTGGGCGAATGTAGGCCTACCGTTCCAGACACTGTCGTTGTAATCAAACATCTCACAATCACTGTCATCATCAGAGAGAGTATCAATACGCTGCTTGAACGCGGCCATTTTGACAACCCTAGCGGAGGGGATCAACCTTGTCCCCAGGCCCCACTATTAAATGGTGTTCATGTAGCGCAGCATACCGGTAGCATCGCGTAGCGACCACTAGACACGAGGTTGGTATATGATGTGAAGTGGCGGCTCACTGGGAGCTAGACATGCTAGAGATTGACGGAAACAACTTGTGAACTTCGTCATGTTTATTCCGTACAAATCCTACCTTCAAACGTAGAACGATTACTTTTTAAACGTATTTCATGATGTTTCTGCGTACAACCGACCAAAAATCTCCAAAACGTATGATGCGGAGCTTCAAACGTGGAGTAATATATTTCTGGTACAACGTATAATTGGCCATAATTTCCGTACAATGTAAGTACGGTAGAAACGTACAAGTACGCACCCATGGTGATGCTATAAGGACTGCCCCACATCATGATGTCAGGCCCAAAGGCTGCATAGAAGTAGGAAAACACCAAAAACCCGGGTAATAGGCCTATGTCATGTATCCTCATCAGATACCTACAATAAAAATTTGGTGAGGATCCGATCAACGGTTAGGGCGAAATAGCATTTTTCAGTTTAGCCCTCTGGTGGCCAAGCCAGGAATCAAATTGGACCGAAACTTGGTGTCTGAGGTCATCTGTGTACCAAATGGTGCCAATAGGCCCAGTGTTTACGAAACGTGCCCTCCTATGTAATGGACGACGACGACAGACGATGGACACCACGTGATGACTATAGCTCACCAAGCTCACAGGTACAATGGCGTTAGAATCAAAACTACTTGACCGAATCAGTTCTTGGTCTTATTTTCATTGAAACAAAATTTTCTATCCATTTATACCAACGTGTAGGTGCCTGGATATTGGAAGTATGTCAGGGCTTTCCAACCCCAGTAACCGCCTTGGCGCACCGCCAAGACGTGGATCCATCAAAGTGATTAGCGCCAAGCCGAAAAATATGCCGCCAGGTCGATTTTTCCTCCCGCCAAGCCAAAAGCCTTTTCACCTACATACATCGAACCGCCGCTCACGTCTCATATAAATCATTTGCACAATCATAAAACATCGTCAGGGCTCATACGCAACACTCCATCAGTCCATAGTGAACCGGGAATCCCAGAACTCCTCGCTCTACTGCGCATGCCTCACAAGCGCTACAGTGTAGTTTGTTACAGCGCGGTATTATACAGCCTGCAATCAATTGCGTCTTCCTGGGATTTCTTCTCCGTAATCGGCATGATTGAAAAGGCTGTGTGTGTGTTGGTGTGGCGTTTGCTGAATTGGTGACATAAATGATTTGATGTATGTACTAGTAAGTATCAAAAGACTAGAAGTTGGTCGACTTAATTGTGTAGTGTTTATTCAATTCGACGTTTTCTGCCGACGTGTGGTGTTCCATACTTGATATTGCTCCCCCATATCGATCGCACCTAATTGATGCGTGTGTGCGCAAAAAGACGGAAAAAATTGAGGTGGCTGGGGGTGCCGAAATCCTGCCTCAGGTGCCAGGAAATCGCATCTCAGGGCTTCTGGGGAAAAAAAATTCTGGGGGAGGACCCCCAGACCCCCCGGAAGATACATCGCGCCTCCGGCGCTCTTTGTGGTGGGCTTTGCCCGCCAGGCTGGATCAATCCAAAGTTGGAAAGCCCTGTATGTGGTTGCATTTTTTCTGGACCACCCTGTTTATACCTCCCTCGATCTGATTCTATAGTCTGCTGTGGTGACCCTGACCTTTTGAGCCCCAAATCTATTGGTTTCTTGAGGGCAACATACTTAACATAGTGGCGTGCACACAGTAACACACAAGTACAGGGGTAGTTATTTTGCTCACAAGCAAAATTTCCCACGACTGAATGACTGCAATCACGACTCTATGATGCTATAAGGACTGCCCCACATCATGATGTCAGGCCCAAAGGCTGCATAGTGGGAAAACACCAAAAACCTGGGTGATATGTCACGTATCCTCATCAGATACACCTACGATAAAAATTTGGTGAGGATCCAATCAACGGTTAAGGCAAAATAGCATTTTAAAATTTTTACAGTTTATCCCCCTGGTGGCCAAGCCAGGAATCAAATTGGAGCGAAACTTGGTGTCTGAGGTCATCTGACCTAGGGGCACATATGTACCAAGTTTGGTGCCAATCGGCCCAGTGTTTACGAAACATGCCCTGCTATGTAACGGACGAAGACGACAGACGATGGATGACCGACACCACGTGACAACTATAGCTCACGGTGAGCTAACAATGGCGCTAGAATCAAAACTACTTGACCGAACCAGTTCCTGGTCTTATTTTCATTGAAACAAAATTTTCTATCCATTTATACCAACGTGTAGGTGCCTGGATATTGGAAGTATGTGGTTGCATTTTTTCTGGACCACCCTGTTTATACCTCCCTCGATCTGATTCTATAGTCTGCTGTGGTGACCCTGACCTTTCACCTTTTGAGCCCCAAATCTATTGGTTTCTTGAGGTCAACATACTTAACATAGTGGCGTGCACACAGTAACACACAAGTACAGGAGTAGTTATTTTGCTCACAAGCAAAATCTCCCACGACTGAATGACTGCAATCATGACTCTCTGATGCTAAGGACTGCCCCACATCATGATGTCAGGCCCAAAGGCCGGCAGTTCGAAAAGGCCGAACCGCCGAACGCGCAGAACCGCCGAACTTGGTACGCAGAACTGTACCCCAATTTCGAAAAGACAGAACCGTAGCCATTTGTTTTCAAAATTGCCTAATTTGCATATTAATCATGCCAGATACCTAGAATTCACGCAATCTTTAGCATAACTGAGATGCAAATACATGTGTAGATACGCATGTTATAGGTACCGTATATTACCTACTGCTACCAGTGCAACAAAATTAACCTCCTGGGTCATAGGGTGGTCATCAAGCTTTAATTTAAAGTCCCTCTGATGTCAAATACCTGTGTTTATTTAGCTCGTATTACAGGAAACCTCATCGATAGAGAGGTCACGATTACATCAGTAAGCTCTAAAAATATCACAGTGAATCACAACGTCAGCAGGCAAACACACTGCAATGGCTGATTCATAAAGGCTAGTAAATGCTTTTACTTCAAGATTCACATTGGACCTCACTGTGCAAATCGTAAAAGCATTTGCTAAATTTTATGAACAGGCCTATTGTCTGAAAGGTTAGGAATACAACGTAGTTGTATACGATACTTTGACATGCAAAATTATTGAGAGCCTCCACGGTAGGCCTACATTGCTGTTGCGTGAACAGTAAAATAAAAGTGGACATGTTCGAAAACTGATTGGAACATAAAATCACAAATTTAGGCAATTTTGGAAAAAAATGTTTGCGGTTCTGTCTTTTCGAAATTGGGGTAGAGTTCTGCGTACCGATTTCGGCGGTTCGGCCTTTTCGAACTGCCGCCCAAAGGCTGCATAGTGGGAAAATACCAAAAACCCGGGTAATAAGCCTATGTCATGTATCCCCATCAGATACCTACGATAAAAATTTGGTGAGGATCCGATCAACGGTTTTAAGGCAAAATAGCATTTTAAAGTTTTCAGTTTGGCCCGCTGGTGGCCAAGCCAGGAATCAAACTGGACCGAAACTTGCTGTCAGAGGTCATCTGACCTAGGGGCACAGATGTACCAAGTTTGGTGCCAATCGGCCCAGTGTTTACGAAACATGCCCTGCTATGTAACGGACGACGATGACAGACGATGGATGACGGACACCATGTGACGACTAGCTCACAGGTGAGCTAACAATGGCGTTACAATCAAAACTTAACTTGACCGAACCAGTTCTTGGTCTTATTTTCACTGAAACAAAATTTTCTATCCATTTATACCAACGTGTACGTGCCTGGATATTGGAAGTATGTGGTTGCGTTTTTTCTGGACCACCCTGTATTTATACCTCCCTCGATCTGATTCTATAGTCTGCTGTGGTGACCCTGACCTTTGACCTTTTGAGCCCCAAATCTATTGGTTTCTTGAGGTCAACATGTACTTAACAGAGTGGGGTGCACACAGTAACACAGACAAGTACAGGGGGAGTTATTTTGCTCACAAGCAAAATCTCCCACGACTGAATGACTGCAATCATGACTCTGTGATGCTATAAGGACTGCCCCACATCATGATGTCAGGACCAAAGGCTGCATAGAAGTGGGAAAACACCAAAAACCCGGGTAATATGTCATGTATCTTCATCAGATACCTACGATAAAAATTTGGTGAGGTTCCGATCAACGGTTAAGGCGAAATAGCATTTTAAAGTTTTCAGTTTAGCCCCCCTGGTGGCCAAACCAGGAATCAAATTGGACCGAAACTTGGTGTCTGAGGTCATCTGACCTAGGGGCACATATCGTCAACCGAGAATTAACTGGGTCTATCTGCATTTTTTTCTTGACCCTAACTTCCTGTGCTTATAAGGGACTAAAAGCACAGGGAATTTGGGTCAAGCTAAAAATGCAGTTAGACCCTGTTAATTCTCGGTTGAGGATATGTAGGGTACCAAGTTTGGTGCCAATAGGCCCAGTGTTTACGAAACGTACCCCGCTATGTCATGTAACGGACGATGACGACAGACGACGGACAATGGACACCATGTGATGACTATAGCTCACGGTGAGCTAACAATGGCGTTAGAATCAAAACTACTGGACCGAATCAGTTCTTGGTCTTATTTTCATTGAAACAAAATTTCCTATCCATTTATACCAACATCAGGGTTTCTGCCAGAAATATTTTTGAGGGTATGCAGTTCTTTAAAATCAGCAAAAAACCCCATGAAATTAAAGAAAATGGCCCTTTTCTGTTCCTTTGAGGGTACTCACAGCGTACCCTGCGTACCCTCTGGCGGAAACACTGCAACATGTAGGTGCCTGGATATTGGAAGTATGTGGTTGCATTTTTTCTGGACCACCCTGTATTTATACCTCCCTCGATCTGATTCTATAGTCTGCTGTGGTGACCCTGACCTTTGACCTTTTGAGCCCCAAATCTATTGGTTTCTTGAGGTAACATACTTGACAGACATAGTGGCGTGCACACAGTAAGTAACACACAAGTACAGGGGTAGTTATTTTGCTCACAAGCAAAATTTCCCACGACTGAATGACTGCAATCATGTTTCTGTGACACTATAAGGACTGCCCCACATCATGATGTCACGCCCAAAGGCTGCATAGTGGGATTTGTCAGATGTCCCCATCAGATATACCGGTACCTCCGATAAAAATTGGAAAAAGATCCGTCCATTCAGGAGAGCACCTTCTTGTGTATCCCCATCCACCATTTTCATGGCTAGTCTCAAGCAATCATCAGGCACAACACACATCACAATGTACAACGTTGACATCATCAGACACGATAGACATGCAGAGATTTCCATAGAGAATGTTCCAAAATGAATTCAGATTACCTGGGGATTACGGCTAAAAAAATCCAACTGGAGAAAAATCCATGATGTCATACGATCCTAAATGAATCAAATGATCCACTGTGCGAGGCAATGCCTTGATCTTCCAATAGATTCCAAAAGTGATATTCCTGAAAAGATGTGAAACATAATACACGTATAATTACTTCGCTTTAATCATAATCAATAGCACATTTAGGAGATTATGTGACGCAGGGTAGTAAGCTATGATGTGATCCAGAGACTGTAATTGAGCAGATCGGCAGGGTTCATCATGCACACACCAGTTCTGGTGCTGACTGATTTGAAAAGGGGGACGTCATTCTGAGGACATTGTAAATGATTCTGCTCAATAAGGCCACACTTTTTGTATTTATTGGATTACGGATTTTTCAGGCCGAAACCTATGTAGGAGGGGAGGGGTGTGTAGAAAAATAAAAATACACGTAAAATACAAAAATCTTTGACTTTTTAATTTTTTCCCTAGTGTTACGTGCTATGCGTCACAGAAATTCAAAGGGGATGGAATAAAAGAGTGAAATGTGGTAAAAAAGAAATAAAACCTTTTATTGATGCAACAGTAGAACAAGAGATAGGGGGGGCCTACATAGGGGCCTGTATTCTGAAAATACAGGCCATCAGGATTTAAATATCTTTTACGTTGCACCTAGTGGTCGGCGGGAAAAAAACAAGAACACAAATAATAGACCATCGGGAATTTTATTTTTTTTCAACATTTTCAAAAAACCTGG
Source organism: Notospermus geniculatus (assembly GCA_002633025.1). NCBI lineage: Eukaryota > Metazoa > Nemertea > Pilidiophora > Heteronemertea > Lineidae > Notospermus > Notospermus geniculatus. The sequence goes on from NMRB01006326.1 coordinate 6,354, forward strand.
GGGGCGGATCCGTAATCCAATAAATATAAAAAGTGTGGCCTAACCCTTTTTACACTAGCTCTTTTGAAGCATGCCGAGCTTGACCCGGACCAAGCCTTCTTTGAATATGAATTCAAATGGGACAGGCCCGTTTACAGTGCTATAACCAACCGAGCCAAGTGTACCAAGTCGCCATGGTCACCTGTGAAAATAGCGCCAACAATGGCCAATGGCACTGTGCCCGCTGGGCATATTGGCATGGTGATGGAAGTCATCAGAAGGAATGTCGGAATCCCAAACAAACCATATCTGATCTGTGACCTACTAGTACATATGCAGGCACAGATCCAGTGAAGTGAAAGAGAGGTGCTAGGTATAGATTTAGGCCTATACGGTGTGTCGTAGATGTGGGTGGTACCGGAAAATGAAGATGAAGCAGGTATAAGGTTGATGCATTGAAGCTGGGAAAGTTTGTGAAGATTTGCACTAAATAATGTGTTGCAGGAAGCAAATCGCATCTAGGGGCCTACAGAAAACAAGTGCCAAATTCTGAAATATAGATGAAAAAGAGAAACATGAATTATTAGACTGCTATAGTTGTACCTGAGGTTTGTGACGTGCATTCTGCAGATCGCCTGCCAGCAGCCCATCTGCAGAATGCACTTTTAGGCCTANGTGGCAGGACCAGATGGGGAGTGCAGAGGTCAGAGCCGTCAGTTCGAGCAAGGGCGAGGACAGTGACCCGGAGCTGGATCAATTGAGGGCGAGGATAATGGAGTTGGAAAAGAGAATGTCCAAATCGTCATCTCTTAAATCTCCAACTGTATCCCCTGCGAGGCGGAACGTTCAATGTTTCAAATGCACAGCCTACGGACATTATGCCAATGATTGCCCCAACTTACCAGCTTCTGAAGAACGAAGTCTTTCTGTTGAGAGAGCGGCAAAGCGCTCATCTTCACCTGCTGCGTCGGTGAACACCAAAGGGCTGAGCAGCACGGCCTCTGCTTAGTCCGCTCTCTCTCTTGCACGCGTATATTATATGTATATAGTCTGTATATTAGTATCTCGCTTACCCGGTTGTTATCCTATTTTTGAATTCTCTTTCCAGGATGGATGAGATTCAAATAATTGCAAGGCCAAACCTAGATGTGGACCCGGAGAAATCTGTTCAAAGAAGGGTTCTAAATGAATCGCATTGAGTTGTAAATATTTGAATGGAATGATTTGGAATTAGCCAGACGTGCTGACAGGTAGTCGCATCTCCATAAAAGTTCAACAGCAACGGATCCTGAAAAGACTGCTGACGGGAAGTCGCAGTAAACGTTATTTAAATGTTTATACAATTTGCTCCACCGTTAAGCGGCATATCTCCTTTGTTCCATGCATTTCGTTCCGTGGCTTTATTGTACGCCTGTATATTACATAATGTGATTCAAGTACCGTAAGCTACGTGAGTGCTGATGGGTAATCGCACTCTCTCTACGTTTTCTACGTTTAAAAATATTGTACATGTATTCGTGTTATTACTTGCCGGTCCACTTCTCAATTCAATTTTTATCGTTAGTGACCACGTGTTATATTTAATCGTCGAGTTAGTCCTTTTCAGATGAGGGGGAGGAGTGTTATACGGGCAGATTATGACGTCATGGCCGCCGGGAATCCCCGTGGTTTCCCCTGCCCTGGAAATCCCCAACAGTCATCGTGACGTCAACCGGCTTTCAACGGCGCCACGGCGCCACGATTCAAAGGCGCCACTCTTGAGCTTGACACGAAGACTGGACCACGCAAACGGCGTTCCCTCTTACTCGTTTGAGCCCCGGGAGTCATTAACGGTACGTTATACCGGATTTATAACAGTTGTTTTCGATCGATACCCGACCTTTGACCGTTTACCGCTCGTCAATAGATGGTCTGGTTTGTTCTGTAGCTCCACAGCTGGAATTTCTAAGTATGAGATGATCAGGGGCGGTCCTTGCGGGCGATAATGGTACTAGTGGGGCTTCGCCCATACGTTTCACAGTTCGCCTCAATTCGACCAGGATTTTTTGCAGGTCAGGGCCGGCGTAGGTGGACTTTGCAGGTGGGCGCCAAAGGTGCCCACGCCGATGGGGGGTGTAGACACAATAGACCCGGGATTTAGTTCTTAACACCTCGACAGGTGGCGTGTCTAATGCGCAGCCTTTGTAGGGCATGGTAATTTTGCTAAACGTAGGTTTTTACGTGAGAGAATTGTCTTTACATAAGATAACGTAGCAAATTTAATAATGATAAACAGTGATAAGAACGCAAAATAATCAAACTTTTTGCAACAAGCATGACAGTGTCAAGGTCACGGGGCAAGGCGGGAAGCCAGCCAGCACTGCAATTTAGCGGGCTCAATGAAATGGCCAGGGCCATTGTGCTCACCTCTGTGAACACACCAAAACGTATTTTTTTGATCTGATCAATATCAGTCAATGACATAAACTCAGGTGATGGCACCCAGAAGGAATACAATTTCTGAATACAATGAATACAAGTGGTATTTGTGAACAAACTGCTTTCCTGTCTAGGTCACAGATGTCAAAAATTCTATTTTTCGTGGCCACACGTGACGGTCGTTGGGACTGAAATTTTAGCAGGAATGTACAGGATACTTGCATAGGTGTTTAGACAACATTTGTAACATTTACTACTGATGAGATATGGCCAAAGTCAATTTTTCAAGATGGCCGCCTAGCAGCCATGTTGAAGTCCAATCAAACTGAAATTTGGCACATAAGTAGACGGTACCAAGGCACATAAGTAGACGGTACCAAGACACATATTTAGGCATGGTTAAAGCATCCTAGCTACCACTATTTATGAGGTGTGGGTCGAAGTCCATTTTTCAAGATGGCTCCCTGGCGGCCATATTTGACGTCGAATCTGACTGAAATTTATCATATATTTATATGGTACATGTACCTAGATACATATTTTCACAAGGTTAAAACATCCTACCTACTCCTATTTATAAAATGTGGGTCAAAGTCCATTTTTCAAGATGGCTTCCTGGCGGCCATATTTGAAGTCCAACCGGGTTGAAATTTGGTGCATTTGTGAATGGTGCCTAGATATATCTTCACACCAAATCACAACACTCTATGTCAAATAGCCATGAAATGTGCCACCAAACAGTGAATTTTGAACTTTGACCTCTGTGACCTTGATACGGCCGAAAGAAGGTTTTCACAAAGCGCCCCCTACAGGCCAGAGTGTACAAGCAGCAGCGCTAAGTTTCGGTCCAGAGAATAATAGTTTTTACCATAGGGTACATATACACCAAATTTCAAGTTTGTAACCCAAGCGGTTTAGAAACGTGCCACCCCTGTTCAAAACGACGCCGGATGACGCCGGACGACACACCATGACAATGCATGAGAGAAGCTCACCTCACAGAGGTGAGCTAAAAAGCCCGGGGATTTCTAGTAGTGTATATATAGGGCTTATAAGGCTGCAATCACATGGAACTACATGTACACGCTACACGTACACGGTCATGAACCCTTTGTGAAGCCTTTGTTAACAGTTGTGTACGTGTAGTGTACAGTTCTATGTGATTGCAGCCCTAAAGCAACCATGGGCCAATTTTCTCATTTATTTACCACAAGCCATCCCAACTCCAGCAGCCCTAGGAATGTGAAAATGTGACCGCACATTGTCTATTTATAACTAGAAAACCTATGGTAACCATGGCAATTTGGTAACTAACTGGGCAGAAGAGCCTGTGTTTGCACATGTTGCTGTAATTGGTAAAAGAAAGCACCTCAGTGACATAGTATCTTGACGTAGAAAGGAAGGGTGCTGTGTCATATTATAGCTCAAGAAAAGCTTCAGGGTCTTCAAATCAAAGCTGCTGCTAACAGTAGCCATTATTATAAATGAAATATGGCCAGGGCCATTGTGCTCACCTGGCTTTTGTAGTTACAGATAACAAGTAATAGAGAACATTATCTGGCAAGTTTGTACAACTTTGACAGAATCCATGTCAATTACCAAATGAAGAGTCACATTTTTGATGCACAAAATTTTTATTTTATCTGTCCTGTTAGGAAGTATCAAACATAATTGTGATTGGCAATGTTTTTCCAACAAACATGAAGAGTTCAACATGTTGCAAAAAGAAGATGCAGAGATACAAGATACAGTGACCTTGAAAAGTAGGTGAAATCAAAAACCGGTCACATACATGTACATGTATGTCACATATCCTCATTATTAGATGCACCGACGATGAAAATTTGGAGACGATCATGTTGTTAGTTTAAGAATTATTGGACTTTGAGTTTTTGTTTTTGCCACCTGGTGCAAACCAAGAATTGATTCGGACCAAAACTAGGTGCAATAGGTCATCTGAAAGAGGTGTATTATGTACCAACTTTTAGGTCAATAGCCCCAGCAGTTACGAAATGTGCCAACAAAAGGCAAAAAAATTACAAACTTTAACCTCTGTGACCTTGAAAAGTAGGTCAAATCAAAAATCCCTTAGGTACATATGTCATGTATCCTCATTAGATGCACCTATAATAAAAAATTGGAGATGATCCTGTCATTAGTTCGAGTTCTTGCATACCATGTCTTTGGTTTTGGCCACCTGGTGGCCAAGCCAAGAATTGAATCGGACCAAAACTTGTTGTCATAGGTCATCTGACATACCAAGTTTCAGATCAATAGCACCTGGTCGCGTGTCACAAATAGGGCACCCAATGTGTCACCCAGTCAAAATTATCAATTTTTCAATAATTACTCTGTTGATGAAACATGTTAAGCCTCATCAAAAACCATCAATGAAATAACTCTAACGTTTTTAATTAATTAGATAATTGCCTTTAATCAACTCAGTTTAAAAGGAATTGCATTACAATTTACAGAAGTTTTTTGCGATTTTCTCAAAACAGGCCTTTTTCACAGATGATACCATAATTTGCTTGTTTTCCACCCAATCCATACAAATGTGGTATCAAAATAAACAGGAGAGTTCATTCTTTCAGAAAATGCTTGATTTCATTCACTTAAATCCTTAATACTACCCTTTTCACAGGATGTCTCAAGTAAGTGTATATCGTCTGTACATTTTGTACACGAATACACTGTTGTATCTCTGGACAAACAGTTGAGTATGCGTGGCTTCTTTTGACCCCAATCTATGCCCTTGACCTAGATAAACAGGCCTTTGACACACTTGAGACATCTGATGGCTGTTATGAGAATTTAAAACAGAAAACTGCGGAAAGAAAAATGAATTGCAATTAGAGTTGCCCCCCTCCGATCCCCCACTGACTTCATTTGCTTGAATGCATCTGTAGTCCTTCAGTGTGATGCAAATAGATTGGATCTATTACTATTTTAAAGCAGACATTCTAAGCTACAAAATGGTACCTCATTCATTAAAATAGCCCCACTCATTGTGGAGAAAATCAAAATTGAAATCCGAAAAAATTTCTCAAGGGGGACAATCCCCCATATTAGGGTGCCCTATTTGTGACACGCGACCACCTGCGGTTACGAAATGTGCCACCAAAAGGCAAAATTTTGAACTTTGACCTCTGTGACCCAGGGCCATTGTGCTCACCTCTGTGACAGAGTATGAAGTGTGAGTAGCCTGGTGATACACTGAATGGTGAAGGATTAGTGCAGAAACATCATAACATTTACTACCGATGAGATATGGTGAAAGTCAATTTTTCAAGATGGCCGCCTGGCAGCCATGTTGAAGTCCAATCGAACCGAAATTTGGCATATAAATAGACGGTACCAAGACACATATTTAGGCACGGTTAAAGCATCCTAGCTCCCACTATTTATGAGGTGTGGGTCGAAGTCCATTTTTCAAGATGGCTCCCTGGTGGCCATATTTGACGTCAAATCTGACTGAAATTTACCATATATTTATATGGTATCTAGATACATATTTTGACAACGTTAAAACATCCTACCTACTCCTATTTATAAAATGTGGGTCAAAGTCCATTTTTCAAGATGGCTTCCTGGC